>PVKM010027974.1:0-18522 GCA_004027735.1 Carollia perspicillata
TGTTCATAATTTTGATCTTTTTCTTAAATTAATCACTTTAATAGTTCATATAATAATGGCTTGGTGATGATGAACTCCTTTAACTTTACCATATCTGGGGAGCACTTTATCTTCTCTTCCATTCTAAATGATAGCTTTGCTGATAGAGTTATCTTGGTTGTAGTCTTTGCTTTTCATCAATTTGAATACTTCTTGCCAGTCCCTCCTGGCAAGTTTCTAGGCAAGAAACTAGCCTGCCAAGTTTCTTTTGAGAAATCAGCTGACAGTCTTATGGGAACTCCCCTGTAGGTAACTCTCTACTTTTCTCTTGCTGCTTTTAAGATTCTCTCTCCATCTTTAACCTTTGGCATTTTAATTATGATGTGTCTTGGTGTGGTCCTCTTTGGGTTCTATTTGTTTGGGATTGTCTGTGCTTCCTGGACTTGTACGTTTATTTCCTTTGCCAAATTAGGGAAGAGTTCTGTCATTATTTTTTCAAGTAAGGTTTCAATTTCTTGCTCTTCCTCTTCTCCTTCTGGCATCCTTATGTTTTGGATGTTGGCACATTTGGAGATATCCCAGAATTCTTTTTTCTTCTGGCTGTTGTGGTTGAATGCTTATTTCTTCCTTATGTTTCAAATCATTGATTTGAATTCCGGCTTCTTCCTCTCCACTATTGGTTCCCTGTAGATTTTTCTTTATTTCACTTAGTGTAATCTTCATTTCTTCCTGGATCTTTTTTATTTTGTTGCCATTCTCAGTGAGTTCTCTGAGCATCCTGATCATCAGTGTTTCAAACTCTGCCTCTGACAGGTTGGTTATCTCCATTTTGTTTAGTTCGTTTCCTGGGGTCTTGTTCTTTGCTTTCATTTGGGCCCTGTTTCTTTATCTCCTCGGTTTGGCAGCCTCCTTGTGTTTGTTTCTGTGCATTAGGTAAAGATGCTTTGACTCCCTGTCTTCGTAGCATGGCCTATTATGGAAAAGGCACCTGTAAATTCTGTGGTGTAGAGCCTTAGGTAATTGCCAAGCAGGACAACCTGCTTCTTCACACTGTGGCTCTGTTTGGAGGGAAGGGCTCAGAGAGGGGACAGTGCCACTGCCTGGCCTCTGGTGGTTTGTCTGGCACTTGCCCTGTGTGACTAGCACCCTTCCAGTGGTTGCCATGGTACTGAATCCCAGAGGGGGTGGGTCTACACATGTTTTAAATCTGTGTGGGCCCTTTAAGCAGAGTCTTCTGAAAATCTGGCGTTTTCTTCCACTGCCCCAACTCCCATTGGTTTTTACAGCCAGAAGTTATGGGGGTTTATCTCTCTGGTGCTGGAACCCTGGGCTTGAGGTCTGGCTTGGGGCTGGGATTGCTCACTCCCAAGGCATTCCTCTTGATTTTTATCTGCCACCTGTGAATGTGGGACCACCTGTTCCGCCACCGCCTCCCCCAACCACAGCGTGTCTCCGCGCCTCTCTGCCCATCTCTGTGTCTCCACCCCTCCTACCCATCTGGATGAATGTGGCTTCTTTAAATCTTTGGTTGCTGGACTTCCGCACAGCTCAATTTTCTGACAGGTCTGGGTGTTACTGCTTTTGAGATACAGCTGTAATTCTTTCTGTGGTTGTACAAGGAGGTGAAGCGTGTGTACCTATGCCTCCACCTTGACCAGAAGTCTCTCTTTCCCTATGTTTTCTTCTAGAAGTTGTACAGTTTTAGGTCTTCTTAGTCTCTGACCTGTGTTGAGTTGATTGTTTGAGTATGGTATAAGATGGGGGTCCAACTGCATTCTTCCGCATGGGGATATCCAGTTTTCCCAACACCACTTTTGATGAGACTTTTCCGTCTGTGTATTCTTGGTGTCCTCGCTGAATGTCAGTTGAACATATACATGGGTTTGTCTGGGCTGTCTACTCTGTTCCACTGATTTATATGTCTGTCTTTATGCTAAGGCCGTTACTGCATCTTATCATATATTTTAAATAAGGAAGTGTGATACCTTTGTTGGTATCACAGATTCTAAATATATTATCATATGTTTTAAATTAGGAAGTGTGACACTTTTGTTGGTCTTTCTCAAGGTTGATTTGGCTATTTGTGGTTGTTTGTGGTTCCCTATGAATTGTAGAATTGTTTTTCTGTTTCTGTTAAAAACGCCATTGGGATTTTGATAAGGATTGCATTAAGTTTTTACATTGCTTTGAATATTATGGATATTTTAACAATATTAAGTCCGTACATTATTCTAAATGCTTTGCCTATAATAACATTTAATATTTTTTCTAATTCTGATTTTTACTGTTTAAATAAACTATTTTAGAGTTGGTTTAGATTTATAGAAAAGTTGCAAAGATACTACAGAAAGTTCCATGTATCCTATACTCAATTTCCCCAATTATTATTTATATTTTATATTATTATTATATGTTTGTATTAATTAATGAACCTGTATTATACATTATTACTAGCCACAGTCCACATTTTATTTGAGCTTTCTTAGTTTTTACCCAATTTCTTTTTTTGCATTGTAGGTTCTGCCCAGGGTACCAGGCTACCTTCATCACCACATGTCCTGAGGCTCTTCTTGGCCGTGACAGTTTATAATAGTGTTCTTATCATCATGATAATTCCATGTTGTAAGGTTATTATCCTTTGTTTTATAGGTGAGCAAACTGAGGCCAAGGTCACACAGAAATGGGAGTCAATTCTGGAAATCTGGGCCAAGGTCCCCTCGCACAGCCATTGCACTGCACTGCCTTCAATATATCTTGTCCTCCATAAAAGGTAAGTGAACACACGCCTGCACACCTGCACACCTGCACCAGGAGGAAAAGCAGCATGTGGCCGGTGCTTTAGAGCCCCCGAAGGTAAAGGCTACTTCTGGCTTGTGGGTGTGTAGTGAGATGTGTGTAAAGTTTCAGCAACGACGTGGAGTTTGAGCTATGCCCTGAGACCTGGGAAGAGTAATTGTATGTAATACTGGAGAATTCCTTTCAGATGCGTTAGACTCCTCGTCCCGATTCCCTTGTATAACATCTCCACGGCTACATGAGTGGCTTCACCCCGGAGGGGATGGCTTGGGGACAAGAAGTTTGGGGTCCTGGTTGAGTAACTGTTCAATGTCTGAGCAGAGTCATGTTACAGGACTTCCACTTGACTTTTGAGAGGACAAAGCTGTGTTAAAACACAATATTTTTAAACCAGTGAAGGTTCAGTCTCAGTATTAGCTTGATCCCATTTCCAAACTCTTTCCCAATGGATCGAAGATGAGGACGAGGTCAGTTTTGTTTGATGAATGAGCTGCTGGTTCTTTCACACCAGTCTGGCGTATAAAAAGTAGTGAATAAATATTTGTTGAAACAGTGAATGAATCAGCCTAATTCAATTCAAAGAGATGTTAAAAATTCCCTGGTGATACTGTTGGTGGAGGCTACAGAGGGTTTTCCTGCTCCAGTGGAAACTGCTAGAGAACAATAGCATTTTCTAAGACTTGCCCCTGTTCGCAGTCCCCGGGGGCCGTCAAACGGGGGAGCACAGGCGACCCGGAGTCTTTGTCCTTGGCTCTTCTCACCAGCTTCCACAGACAGAACCCTCGCTTTCTGACCTGGTGAAACATTCTGAGGACGTTCTAGGAATATGTCCTGGCAATGTTTACCATTTTTCTAAAAAGCAAGGGGCAGGTCTTAGACTATCAAGTTTATTTATCTGAAATGGACTATACCGAGGAATTATTTTAAAAGTCAGCAGCTTTGTACGTGCCGACCAGGTTGACGTGGGGCAACAGTGAAGCGATTCATGATTGGTTTTATAGTGACTATTTTTTTTAGTGCGTTCTGCTTCAGAGGAGAATGTGATGCACATCACACACCGATCACGAGAGGCCTGGGGAAGTTTTTTCAGCTTGGACTGAAAATATGTCCCTTGGAATTATGACCTCTTCCCCCAACTAATGGGATATGTTTAAAAAAATGAAAACTAGCCAATTGGAAATAGTCCTGGGAGATTAAATCTAACCTCACAGGAACCTGGAGAACGGCCCTTTAGTGGAGTTTATTGAAATTTAGGCCTGGAGGATTCTAGTATAGCTCTGTCTTTGGGTCAAGGGTTGGTTGAAATTCCATATTGCTTCTCAAATTTCTGTAAAACAATGATGAAAATGGCAGTTTAAAAACAGTGGAAAGAATAGAGGTCAGATGTGACCTATAAAACACACGTATATCATTTTATTCTTTTTCATTATTGGCTCGTGTCAGTGAGGCTTGTGTTTTTAAGGTAGTTATAAATGTGTAAAAAAGATGATACCACTCAAAATAAAATTGATAAAGTCAAAAGAAAGGTGTGGGTAGAATAATGAAGCCTACGAACTATAGAGGCATGGTCATTTACATTTGGTGTTTGGTTTTGACTGTGACTTTGAGAAAAATGGCAATAGCTTTAAACCTAAACTTTAATAAATTTTGTTTTCTGTACGATTCTGTTTCTGTGTGGGTAGCTCGGAAACATTCTGATGAGTCTGTGGATTTATCCTGACAGTTGAGGCAAAAATATAGACTTACACCACGAGAAGTAAGCTTCAAGGACCCCTGCCTTGGGCGCAGGGAACGGTTATCTGTTAGCGGCGGCTTTGAGCACCGTTGACAAGATGAACGATGCCGAGGGCCGGAGGCCCAGACATGAGCTCCCGAGTGTTAAATGTTCATTCTCTGGCCAACATTCCACCATTGGGGACGTGTGTCTCCAGCTCTGCCTCCTTCCAGCCAGCAGCTCTTTGCTGCCACTTAACACGTGCATGAGTTACCAACAAACACGCCAATGCAGCATCACGGCGATCTGGAGGGTCTTTTGCAGACGCTGATGTGGGAGGTCTACCCCAGGCCAGTCTGGACACACGCTCTGGGTGGGGAGAGGGTTGAGCCAGGGCGACTCTCACCCCCAGGAAAGTGGAAGGATCCCTGAGCCCCCAGAGCAGCAGGCTCTCCAGGGCACAGGGGGTCCCGGAGGAGGAGGAGAGCATGCGCCAGGGTGGAGGAGAGAGCAGTGACGGGCAAAGGGGAGACGCCCCGGCCAAGCTGCGGCCTCTTCCCGGCTCTGCCCCAGGCCAGCCCTGGGAAGTGTCAGTGGTGCTCTGGTCAGGCGCCGTGTGACTAAGCTCCCCGAGCAGGAACATGGGAGACAGGAGAAGTGTTTGGAGCGGCAGGGTTGGCCCACAAGAATGCATGAAAAACAAAGCCTCCTCAGACATCCACCGCCCGACTCCACGGAGCCCCAGGAGTGGCTTCCCAGTCGCGCTGGCCCCAGGGGCATGTGGTGCAGATCCAGCTATGTCCTGGGTCTTGTGATCCTGGTCTTTCTTTTGAAAACAGTTGCTGACAATCTGTCACTCCTTTGTGTTCGGGCTCAGCCCGTTTGAAAACGCAGGGTATCAGCTGCTGTCGCTGTAGGTCCATTTCTGGTTTCCAGCAGGTGGGTGTGTCTGTCTCTTTCCTTTTATCTCCATCCAGGCTTTCTTCTTTCAAGCACTTTCCGGTTTGTCAAGCCAAGTATGCCTGTCATGTTGGAACCCAGCCCCGGGACGCTCACCCGCTTCTCTTTGTGCCGGCGTCTCCCTCGACCATGTTCCACTCTCCCTCTCTTCCTGAGGCCCAGCAGTCCGTGCCCGGGGCCCCTCGGCGTCCCGCGGTCTTCATTGTAGGTGCTCGGACACCGCCGGGTGACCTTGCAGCCTCCCCTCTTCTGTTCTCACTCCACCCAGACCTGCCTGTGCTTCCCCCGCACTGACTCACCTTGCCCGTTCCTTCCCCCTCGCATTCCCAGCCATTGTGAGGGCTTCACGAGCGACTCTGAACTTGAGTTTTCAAGCTCAGCCGAGACTGAATTTCAGCCATGACTGGAGTCTTCTCTCTGCTGCTCGTTGGCAGCTCTGCAAACAACGATTCTGTCACAGAGCCGTGAAGATTGAACGGGGTGCTCTGGAAGTAGGCCAGGCACGGCAGCCATGACAATGGGTGTTCAACACATGGTAGCTGCTATTATTCGTATTATTTTCGTATGAGCACTTTCCATACTACTGGAGCTCACGATGCTTTTTCTTCCTTTGTACTTGTGGAGGTTTTCTTGGGTTAGGCCTTCCAAGAGGAATGGGAGTCTAGGCTCCATAGTCCTTAATCATGCGACCTGGGAGGTAAGACATGCGTGGCCCACGCGCTGTCTCTGTGCCGTTAATTAGGCCCCAGGGGCTTTGTGTGAGTGCCGTAGTCTCCCTCTTGGAGCACAAAGGGATTTGCTTGCTGGAAGGCACATGGCTTCCTCGCTTTAACTCGGAGCCCCACCGGGACTAGCCCAGCAATTCCTAGGTGGGCCTCACCCAGCGGGGCCATGGGACTGCCACCACGTTAAGGGACTTACTTCATTCACTGTGGCCCCACTCTGGGGCCAACATAGTTCCCCAGCCTCCTGAGGAGTTATTTCCATTGCTTCTCAATTCTGCCATTCTGCACAAGAATTCTCTAGATTTAGGAGAAGGCGGGGCCTGCGCGGGGTGAGCGGCTTCTGTTTGTCTCTGGGGGCCGAAGAGCAACGTGTGGTGAGTGTCTGACCTTCCGAGGAGGGGCGGCGAGCGAGCATCTGACCCTGTGTCTCACGACGGACGAGAGCTGGTCTGGGCACAACTCGCACTGACCCTAGTGCCTCGTGGTCCTCATCCCTACGCCGAGGGGCCAGGCCGTGCTGCCTTCGGAGGTGGAGGTCGCCAAGTGCCCGTGGGGGAGTAGAAATGAGAGAGGGGGTGAGGACCTCCGGGCATGGCCTCCCACGGCTGCCCAGCGAGTGGGTTGTGTCTCCCGAGCCCACCTGCCCCTGCAGCGCAAGGCTCAGCAGCTGGCGGAGCTGGCGAGCAGCTGTGGAGCCTGTCGGCCTGCCGGCCTGCCGGAAGGGTACGGCTGCTGCCTCCGGAAACTTCTTGAATCCATCCTTCTCTTTCCATCTTGACCACCACCTCCCTAGCTGTGGGTTTATATTCAAAATAGTTAATAATTAGTATAGCACAGGGCACTGACCTATCAGGGTTAGTGGCCGAAACAGTCGGACCCATCGGCCCTGCCCTTTGGAACCTAAGGTCCCGAGGCCTCTGGCCGGGACCCTGGAAAAGCCCCTGAAGTGGACCCTTCCACACACCGCAACCCCCCCTGCACAACAGCCAGACCGACGTTGTTCAAGGGCAAGTCTTACTTGGTCTTTTTCCTCTCTTTACTTCTTGAAACCCTTCCGTGGCCCTCCATGGCTCTCAGGGTGCAGAGCGCCCCTTAACCTGGCCTTGAGGTCTCACGTGACTTGCCTCCTATGTCCTTTTAATAGAATCGACAGCCTGTTTCCCACACCAACCTGCGATCTCAGTGAGAGGAGGGACTGGTTTTGTTTCCCACAATTATTTCCCCAGCGTAACAGTTGAGGGAAATTATTGCCACGGAGTGCGCGACCCAGAGCGGGGATGCATTCGATATTGCTTGAGTGAACGAGCACACCAGGAAAGCACCCACCTTTCCCGATGTGCAGCTTTGCATCTAGCCCAGGAGTTGTATTCCATACACATGCGACTAGGCTGCACAGGAGACACTCGTATTGCTCAGGTAGCTGAACAGAGCAGCGCCCTCCTCTGTGGTAGACGTGCTGACTGTGTCCTCCTCCTCCTAGTGGACGTGTCGGGCTTCTGGGAGCCGTTCTAGGCTTCTCTCTGCCCTTCCCCTCCTGCACCACCCACGTCTGAGCAGGCATGTGGCCTTCGAGGTCTATTTCCAAATGATTCTCCCAGTCGGCCCCTGCTCTCCAGCCCCTGCCTCCAGTGCGGGTCTCATCATCGCCTGTAGTTACCTGTGACCTGGTCTCCCTCTCTTCTTTCTTACCGTCTTTGGTCCACCTGGGACAGAGCTGCTAGGAGCAATGTTCTAAAACCCAAACTCAGCCGTATCGCTCTCTTGCCATGAAATTTTTGGGGGGTGTCCCACAGAGAACGAAGTCTTAGCGTGACATATAAAGCCCTTCATAATTGGTGACTATCTACTCTTTGAGGCTTTATCCATTGCAAAAACAGTTGTTGAACACTTGCTATACATGGGAGGACCTGTTGGTAATGTTATGGTAAGCCAGGCAGTCCTTTCTTGGCCCCTGCTGAAAATAATGTCTAACGGTGGATTCATCCCTTGGAACAGCACCACATAGCTACTGTTCCTGGATTCACGAACCTGCCACGCTCTCCTGTTTCTTTGCCATGGATGAAGTTTCCCCTCTACTGCTCACTTCTGCCCACGTCAACTTAACCAGCTCCTCTATTTTTCAAACCTTAATTTAAGATCCATTTTGGGGGGACACTTGGTCTGATCGCCTCCTGTTTCCCAAGGAGGATTTCCCGCCCTTTCGTTGCTCACCCTACTCGGAGTACTGGTTACACTCTTCGTATTTCCTAATCTCTCTTCACGCTGCTCCACAAACTCCACAGCATGCAACACTGCGTCCCTGTCATCGCCCACAGAGTGGCATGGTACACGAACGCATACATGGTAAGTGGTAAGTGGGCATTCGATAGTGCTTGTCGACTGAGACGTTGTTTTCTTGGAATGTGAGACCCAAGAAGACACAGTGCACATGTAATTGGTTCCTCTGTGCCAAACAGATTTTAAGATCTTAAGAAATCATACTTTATTATAGTAATTTGTTATGTAGTTTAAAATGTAGGGCTCCGTTTTATTCAGTATCCTTGTTTTCAGTGAAACACAATTGTAAACTGACCCCTTATAAAGCTTGCTATCAACTGTGGTAGTTAAATTGCATGCCTTGAATGATCCACACAGCACTATGACCAATCTCAGCCATAAAAAACTCATTTGGCCCTTTCCTGCTTTGATTTATGATGGACTTTGGCATAGTCTGACAAGGTAAACATTGATATGACCCCTCCTGGAATTTTCTAGACTTTCTTTTGACGGAGGAGGGTAGACATTTTTGCAGTTCATTCTCAAGCTGGGTCTCTCCGTTCCTCTTTCCCCTGAGGACGCCTATTTTTATTTCTCTGGGTCATCCTTAATCTTAAAGTTAACCTTAACTACTTCCTGTGACGGCAGACCCTGGTTAGAGCACCCCAGGGTGTGAGGGCTCCGGGGACAATGGTCTGAGACGGGACCCCCTGGGGACCATCTTGTCAGCGTGCAAATGCTCACTAGGCCCTTGCTCATGCCCAGCCCTCCCGGAAGGCACGGTTACTTCTGCACTAGTCACCACGGTCTTTGCAATGCCTAATAAGTACTTGACGAATATGTTTTGAGTGACAACATTTTTGGAAAATGCAGCCTGTTCTTGGAGGGGTTGGGAGAAGAGTTAGGGGAAAACCATTGACGCTGCTGCCACCACCACCACCAGGCCCTGTGCTCACACAGTGCACACCTTGTAAGCTTCACCAAAGCTCTGGAGGTTGGGGTGCTCCTCTGATCCCCCACGCGCTCTCTGCTTTCCCAGCTGCGGAGGCGGGGACTGATGAGAAGCCCGTACACGGCATCACTCACTGTGTGCCTGGCCCTGTACCCCAGCCACCTCTGTTCCCAGACCCGAGCTCTTCCAAATCCTTCTCCGTGCACTGGGAAATGTCTGGGGGTGTCCCCTCCAGACTCTTGGAAATGGTCTCTGCATGTGTTGCTGCCCTTGCCCTGGCCACAGCGAGTCTCCCTTTGTCACTTGTCTGGTCGGCCGCCCTGGCTGTTTCTGCCTGTCTGTGTCCCCAGGGGTCGGCGGCACAACTCTGTGGGGGGGACGCGGCTCTGCTCTCATATAGCGACCTAGTCTGTGCACAGACACAGGGGTGCCGTGGAGCTTCGAGGGTTGCCCTTGTCCTCGAGAGGACAGAGCGGCTGTGGGCAGGGGCGGGCCGGGCAGTCACCTGCTGTGCTCTCCCATGTGGGGTGGAAGTCAGAGGCCAGGACAGGCCACTGAGCTGCCGGGAGGGAGCAGTGAACCTGACCCAGCTGTCAGCCTTTCCCTCCTTGTCTACCTTCTCAGGGGGGAACGTCCCCTTTGCCTCAACATTCTCGGGGACTGGGGGTTTGCTCTGGGGACACAGCTGGAAAGAGCTCCCAAAGGCTAAATTGATATTTAAGCGTCTGGGCAGAGCGCTGGTCCGGAAGAATACCCTGAGAGGTAAGGAAAGTGAGAGACATGAAGCAGTCGTCTGTATGGGGTAGAGCTTTAAGGATGGAGAGTATCAATGAGAAGGAGAGAGAAGAGGAATTACTGAGCAGCTACCGGGAAGGTTTCAGAGAGCACGACGAAAAAGAGCATCTTTAAGGCATTTGCTGTCTGTTTAAAAAACCTCAGTAAAAAGTTAAGATATTTTGAACTATATCTTTGGGTTGGGACTTCCGCAGCTGTCGGGTGCAGCACCGATCTCAAACCGGCCGTGAGGGTGATCCCGCGCCACGCTGCCGCCCCACTGGAGAGCCAGGAGGGAGCCGTGAAGCTGCCGGCAGGCAGGGCGATGGGCTGCGGGGTGCAGACCACCGGCGTTTCCAGAGACGAAGCAGGAGTCAGTAGGGGCTGCGGTTGTTGGCGAGGGTTCCAAAGAGCTTAATGGAGCATAGCTGGGGATCAGATATCAAAAAATTATATAGGATTTGAATAGCTGGAGGGAAGGAAGGACATTTTAGCCCGTGGAAATACACCTAAGCAAAGGCATGAGGTGGGAGTGCACGTGGGCTCTGCCGGGCTTAGCCAGGACCTGAGCACGAGGGGAAGGGGAGGAGGGGTGGGCAGCCGTGGGAGTCAGAACGTGTCAGTGACGTGCAGTCGGTCTGCGGACGGCTTCACGGCCGACACCAAAGAGGCCGCGCACACTTGACCGAGGACAGCAGATAGGTTCTGCCGAGTGATGAAAGCTGGAGTTTTAAACGGATTCATCTGGAGGAAATGACTGGCGCGGAGAGAGCCGAAGTCTGTTTGTTTCAAGTCCATGTGTGCGGCAGCTAGGGTTTGGACTTGGAGGACAGTTGTAGGGAGGACTAATCGTAGGACTTGTAATGATTAGCTAGATATTCGGCGCAGATGTGAGATCAGAGTCAAACAGAATTCTAACTTTTCTGCTCTAGAGTTTTCTGAAAATTACAGCTTTGTTCGCTCATTTATCTTTTCACTTATTCAAGCAATATTTATGGAGTGTTTGCCGTGTTCTCTGTGCTGGGCTGCAGTGAGCAGACACATGGGCGACTCCTTGACCTCACGGAGCTTACATTCAAGAAAGGGAGAAGCAGGTCATTAAAAATATAAACAAATAAAACATGTAGCATATTAACTGGTAGTAAATTATTTGAAGAAAAATAAGACAGAGAAAGGAAATAATGAGTTGGAGTAGGTAAAATCTTACAGTGGTAAATCATTGAAATAGGAGTTTGGACAAGGAACTAGTTGTCAGGGAAAGATGAGATTTGGACACCGTTGTGGCATTATTTTCTGAAGACCATAGGGCAGGAAACCGTACAGATTAGACTTGGATTATAGGTATTATAATTGGACTGTAGCTTTGGGAGCCACCAGCACACTGTCTCAAAGGGTAAAACTTTATTCTTTCTTATGGCCGATTAGATTCCATTGTGTAAACGTCCCCTCGCTGTCTTACCCACTCATCTGCTGATGGCCACCTGGGCTGCTTCCGCATCTTGGAGATTGTCGGTAATGCCACAATGAACATAGGGGGGCTTATGTTCTTTTGAATTAGTGTTTTGGGATCCTTTGGATATATTCTCAGAAGTGGGATTGCTGAGTCAAAAGGTGGACCCATTTTTAATTTTTCGAGGAATCTCCATACTGCTTTCCAGAGCGGCTGCGCCTGTCTGTGTTCCCACCACCAGTGCACTAGGGTTCCCCTCTCTCCACATCTTCGCCAGCACTTGTTTATTGATTTGTTGGTGATAGCCATTCTGGCAAATGTGAGATGGTATCTCATTCTGGTTTTAATTTGCATTTCTGTGATGATTAATGACATGGAGCATCTTTTCATCTATTAGTCATCTGTATGTCCTCTTTGGTGAAGTGTCTATTCAGGTCCTTTGCCCGTTTTTTAATTGGGTTTTTTGTTTTTTTTGTTTTGCGTTTTGTAAAGTATTTTGTAAATTTTGGGCATTAACCCATTATCAGATGTATCAGCGAATATATTCTCCCATTCTGTGGGTTGTCTTTTATTTTGTTGACGATTCCCTTTGCTGTGCAAAACCTTTTTAATTTGATGTAGTCCTATTTGTTTATTTTTCCTTTTGTTTCCCTTGCCTGGGGAGATATAGCCAATAAGATAGTTCTACGAGTTATGTCTGAGATTTTGCTGCCTATGTTTTCTTCAAGGATTTGTATGGTATCAGGTCTAACATTTAAGTCCTTGATCCATTTTGAATTAATTCTTGTGTGTGGTGTAAGAAGGTGTCTAGTTTCATTTTTCTGCACATATCTGTCCAATTTCCCCAACACCATCTGTCGAATGAACTGTCTTTAGCCTATTGTATGTGCTTACTTCTTCTGACAAATAGCAATTGACTATAAAGCTGTGGGTTTATTTCTGGGCTCTCTGTTTTGTTCTATTGATCTATATGTCTGTTTTTATGCCAGTACCATGCTGCTTTAATTCTATGGCCTTGTAGCATAGTTTGATATCAGGTAGTGTGATGCCTCCAACTCTGTTCTTCTTTCTCAAGATTGTTGTTGCTATGTGGGGCTTTTTGTGGTTTCACATAAATTTTTGAAATATTTGTTCTAGTTCTGTGAAATACATCATTGGAATCTTGATAGGAATTGCAATAACTCTTTAGATTGTTTTGAGTAGTATGGACATTTTAATGATGTTAATTCTTCCTGTCCATGAACATGGTATGTGCTTCCACTTATTTGTATCTTCTTCAAGTTCTTTCTTTAGTGTCTTACAATTTTCCTTGTACAGGTCTTTTACATCCTTGGTTAGGTTTATTCCTAGGTATTTTGTTCTCTTTGAAACAATTGTAAATGGGTTGTTTTCTTAATTTCCCTGTCTGTTATTGGCATGTAAAAATGCATCTGATCTCTTGATATTAATTTTGTGTCCTGCTACTTTGCTGAATTCATTAACCAGTTCCAGTAGTTTTTTGATGGAATCTTTGAGGTTCTCTATGTACAGTGTTGTGTTACATGCAAATAAAGACAGTTTTACTACTTCCTTTCCAATTTGGATGCTTTTATTTTTTTTTTTCTTGTCTGATTGCCATGGCTAGGAACTTCCAGTACTCTGTTGAATAAGAGGGGTGAAAGCAGACATCCCTGTCTTGTTCCAGATCTTAAGGGGAAGGCTTGTAGTTTTTGCCTGTTGAGTATGATGCCGGCAGTGATTTTGTTATATATGGCCTTTATTGTGTTTAAGTATGTTCACTCTATTCCCATTTTTCTGAGAGTTTTTATCATTAATGGGTGTTGGATTTTATCAAATGCTTTTTCTGCATCTATTAATATGATCACCTGGTTTTTATCCTTCATTTTGTTTATGTGGTGAATCACATTTATTGATTTGCAAATGTTGTAGCAACCTTGCGTTCCCAGAATAAATTCCACTTGATCATGGTGTATGATCTTTCTGATGCATTGCTGTATTTGGTCTGCTAATATTTTGTTGAGGATTTTAGCATTCATGTTCACCAGGGATATTGGCCTATAATTTTCTTTCTTTGTATTATCTTTACGTGGTTTTGGAATTAGGATGATGCTGGCCTTGTAAAAAGAGCTTTGGAACCTTCCCTCCTCTTGAATTTTTTGAATAGTTTGAGAAGGAGAGGTGTGAGTTCTTCTTGGAATGCTTGGTAAAATCCACCTGTGAAGTAATCTGGTCCAGGGCTCTTCTTTCCTGTTTTTTTTTTTTTTCCATTACTGCTTCAGTTTCACTAGGTGTAATCTGTCTGTTCAGATTCTCTGATTCTTCCGGATTTACTTTTGGAAGATGTATGTGTCTAGGGATTTATCCATTTAATCTAGGTTGTCCAGTTTGTTGGCATAGAGTTGTTCATAATATTTTCTTATAATCCTTTGTGTTTCTTTGGTGTCAGTTGTTATTTTTCCTCTTTTATTTCTGATTTTATTTATTTGGGTCCTTTCTCTTTTTTCCTTAATGAGTCTGGTTAAAGGTTTGTCAACCTTGTTTATTTTTTCAGAGAATCAGCCCTTTGATTCATTGATCTTTTATATTGATTTTTTCAAGACGCTATCTCATTTATTTTTGCTCTCATCTTATTATCTCCTTTCTTCTGTTCACGTTGGGCTTTATTTGCTGTTCTTTTTCAAGTTCCTTAAGTTGGTAACTACCTGCTTTTCTCTTGCAGCTTTTAAGATTCTCTGTTTTTAAGCCTTGTCATTTTAATTATGATTTGTCTCAATGTAGGCCTCTTTGGGTCCAACTTGTTTGGGACTTCCCAGCTTCCTGGGCTTATGTGACTTTTTTCTTTACCAGAATAGGGAAGTTTTCAGTCACTGTTTTTACAAATAGGTTCTCGATGCCTTGCTTGCTCTCTTGTCTTTCTGGTATTCCCATGGTACAGGTGTTGTTTTGCTTCACATTGTCCCAAATGTTTCTTAAGCTCTCCTCGATTTTTTAAATTCTTTTTTCTTTTTGCTGTGCTGTTCTGCCTGGGTATTTTTTCCCACCTTGTCTCCCAAAACATTTATTCAGTCCTCTGCTTTATCTAAGGTCCTGTGTGTTCCTTCCAGTGTATTGTTTATTTCAGACAATGCAGTCTTTATTTCTGACAGGTCCTTTTTTTATGGTTTCTTTGTCTTTTTTCATGCTATTGAATACACTTATAATCATTACTCTAACCTCTCTATCTGATAAATCGCTTGCCTCCATTTAATCGAGTTCTTCTGGAGAATTCTCTTGTTTTTTTTATTTGGGGTCTGTTTCTTTGTCTTCCCATTTTGGCTGCTTCTTTGTATTTTCTGCCTTAGGCACTAAACTAATCAGCCCTTAAATCAATCGGGGCTTGATTGTAACTCGATCAAGCTGTGATCAGTAGCTGAGCTTAAGCACCACAGGGTGGGGCAGAGCAATTCCCACATTTGGGCCTACTGCTTCCCCTCAGGCTGATGGCACTTGGAGGGGAGGGCTCTGCCTGAGAGAGATGGCTTCTGCAGTGTGGAGGGCGACTCAGCACAGGGGTCCTGGTGGCCGTTCCCTCAGTTGTTTCCCCAGAGACGCCAGCCCCAGACTTTCCTCAAATATCTCCAGTCCACTCTGCCCTCCCTCTGCTGGGGCCCAGTCTGAAATCAAAATTTTGTGGGTTGGCCCTTTAAGAGGCCGTCTGCGTCTCCAGCTGTTTCTCCCAGGGAAACAGAAACCCCACCACTTTTCACACCTGGATGTTATCTGGGTTCCTTTCTGGCTCTGTTGCTGTAGACTGCAGAGCCCAGCACGGGATTTAGACCCCACACTTCTCAGAGGGAAACCCCCCGGCCCCTGAAATATCCCTCTGGCACTTCAGCCGCTGCCCGTGGGAGCCCGGCCAGCCCTCTGGTGCTGCCTCTGCACTGCCCACCAGTCTCATGGTGGTGACGTGGTTTCTTCTGTCTGCCCGAGGTTATAAGGCTTCTCTCCAGCTAGGGGCCCATTGGTTATTCAGGATGCTTTCTCTAAAATTTAGTTGTCATTCCAGAATGGTCCTGGAGGAGGTTAGTGTTGGCAATGATTTTTTATCAATTTACAGAGCTAGGTTACTGATCCTTTCCCATAAAGTCAACACTGTCCACGTACCCATTGTTTTTCTTCCTTCACCTTAGAATTTTTTTTTCTTTTTAGTTGACCAGGTTACTACCTCTTCGTCCTATCCACTAACTGGCAGGGGAATTGAAATAACCACAAATGATGGCAGTGGTTGCACCAAAAGTTTCTGATCTTTTCATCATGCCACGTGACGTTCTCAGAGACTGAAATGATTTTTTCTATCCTTGCGTTACATGGACCACCTTTCGGTAATGGGAAGAATCCAGTGATCCCTTTAGCTTTCAGGCTCATGACCCATCCCCAGTTGGGGGACCCGGAAGGGTGGACCAGAGGCGTGCTGCTGGGTGAGCGTGGGTTTTGCTACTGGAAGCACGACTCCCACTCCCACCTTCCCCTCTGCTCTTTGCTCCCCACAGCTCTGGGCCAAGAGGGAGTCAATAATTTTCAACGTGACCTTTTTTTTAATTTTTGCTTTTTCTAGAGATAGTAAGCATACTATTACCAACCTTGACCTGAGAATGATATGTTTGAAGACAATGTGATGTCATTGACTTTCGTTGCCTGTTGTTTTGGTCAGATTAGACACTTGTGCTGCTAAAGTTGATTCGGTTTGGTACTTCTTTGTCGTGAGAAAGGAATGCCTGCTTTAATAAAATATATACAAATACGAAATTAACGTGTATCAACCTAATACCAGTCTCAGTACAATAGTGAAAGTAGCTTACAAAATATCGTTTTAGTTATACAGTCCCGTGCCCCTGTAATTGATAAAGAGAACAAAGCGAAGTCCGGGGAACAGTAGTTAAATTGATTTTCATAACCCTTCTTCCTTCAGATCATCTGGAATATATTAAACACTTCTCCCCTCTACCTCGCCATAAAAATCTAAGGGGAAATAAATGTTTTCACAGAAGGGAATCATTCTTATTTGAAGTTGGTGAAACCGAGGGCACCCTCAGATGTTCTTCCTGGTTAAAGCAACTTCAGAGACACTTCACTGCACGGTTTAGTCTGGCCGAATGAGGAGAGCATTTGGGACTCGGGTTCAAGAAAAGTATGTGTCATGTACAATATCTGTGTGGGGATATGCTTTGAAAGACTTGGAAAAAACTTTACACATATTTCAGCAGATCACATGTCTTTACATATTACTAACATCTTAAAAAGCTGGACATAAAGGGAAATGTGTAAAAGCCAACATTATGTCAGAGGAGCAGAAAAGAGAAGAAGCAGACATTATAAACTTTCTTATATGCTTTATAACAAAATTCTTTAAAAAATAAACTAGAATGTGGCTTGGGGCCATAGGTGTAAAATAGATTATAAATTAATTTGGAGGCAGGTGTTTCCATGGCTGTGGGAGAAACAGTGCCAACTGAACCTTTCCATAGCATCAAACGAGCAGACGATGGTTATGCTCACAACAGGCAAGAAAGAGAAATCAGAGCGGAATGCTGGAACATATTCCCCGCTCTCTGAAACCAAACCTGGAGCCGTAAACGCTGCAGCTGGAAGAGTTTTGTAGGAGTTTTGATCTTGGTGGGTGAATCCGGCATTAACATCTTTCCTCAGACACGCAGCTCGCAGTAAAATCCATGTCCACAAGGTAGTTTTCTATTCCCAACGGCGAAGTGTCTGTTCTTTCTTTTTCTTTTAACAAGAAATAAACAAAGACCAAAAATTGTTGTATTTGCTAAACTTCAATTTGTCATTTCTTGGAGCGAGTCAAGTTGCAAAACAGAAATTCTCCAGCCAGCCCTAACTCTCGTTTCTGGTGCTGTGGTACGTGATCCCCCCCCCACCCCCCAGCCCCGAATCCCGCTCCGTTTGGGAACCGATCTGGAGGACGGTCTCTGCCTCCACGGGCGACGGTTTCCTCCGTTCCCCCCTGATCGCGATTTCCATCTACTGGTTTCCCAACACCCGATTTTACCAACCCCCTGCTCCCATTTTCACTTTGGAGCCAGGGAACAGGTCTAACACAGGACTCAGTGTCATGTTATTCCCTGGCCTTTGCCACAGGACAGTTGTGACATCTTTCGCACTCTGCTCCCCACAGAACTGGGACATGTTATGGGATATATATATGCAAATTAGAAAGAAAATGTCGTCTGTCTCTCCTGATAGCCACTTGCTTGATTATTAATGGCTCTGTCGTATAGTACATCTGATTTCACGATGAAAGTATGCACACACATTTTATATAAAGTACACATTTGAATATATGCACAAAATACTGAAGATGGAAAGAAATCATTGCAAACAATTGATTTTGTCATATTTTAGTGGTAACTTTAATCTTTGCTTGTATTTTTATTAAGTTAAAACTACTAGGCAAAGAATAATTAAGTGAATCGTGTATCAAACAATTACTTCCTACTCTCCTTCTCAGACTGAGCAATCGGCTATCAGGCTGCCTGGTTATTTAGGTTTGTTTGAATCCTATGGCGTCGTTTCCTTGGGAAAGAAACAACTGAACGTCAGCCATGTCATATGGGCCAGCCTATTGGATTCAAGCTCGATCACCAGGCCTTTCTTTCCCTCGGCTAAAAGCACTTGGGCCCGGGACCCTGCCCTCCCCACCTTCACTGGGGAGACTCGTCTTTTCCTCGCTAATGTGCCGCACGCCCTTGTTTCTCCTGCAGGGGCCCAGCGTCTCTGCCGTCATAACCCTTCTCCTTCTCTTCTGTTGTTTTTGGAGAGAGAGGGAGAGAGACAGAGGTGGAGAGAGGGAGAGAGAGAACAATGATGTGTGATCCTTCCCCATAAAACCCTTCCCAAATCTTCCCAAAGGTTCTGAACT
>PVKM010027975.1:0-18509 GCA_004027735.1 Carollia perspicillata
CACCTGGTTTATTTCACTTAGCAGCAGAAAGAAAGAAGGAGCTCCTACCCTTTGCGACAACATGGATGGAACTGAACTAAACCTTAAAACACAATTTATAGAGATGTCAGATACATTAACATGACTACAAACACCAAGTTCTTGACTTTCGGATTTTTTTTAATTGCCATCTATGTAATACAATCAATCATCGGATTCCTTCACTTATAATTATTGAGAAAAGTGAGTGTAGTTATATTTACTATTAATTCATTCTTTTATTCAACAAATATTATTGATTGAGAACCTACCACAGGCCAGTTACTTCCCCAAGAACTTGAAGTACAGCAATTATGAAAACAGCATTACAGTCATTTACTTTGAATTATCTCAATCCCTCAAATAGCTATCACGATTTTGATAGAAACCTAAGCAGTTGTTACTTACAGAAGTCCTCGTATAATGTCTAAGCATCAGAAACAGAATTTAAACCCAAAAAGGTGTCACCTGAAGTCCCACCGCCCTCCCTCTTCCTTCCCTCATGTCTCTCACGCCTGCAGCCTCATCTCCACTCCATCAGCACCAGCCGTGTTTGGGGGCTCACCGCCTCACAGCACGAGTGTTGTCTCACTTTTCTATCTGACTGGTTAGCTTCTTGCTGCTTTTTATTAAAATCGATGTTACACACTATCATCAGATCAATCTTTTTTAATTTTATTGTTCAGTCACACTTTCCATTCAACATTATTTACATTCAAGATTATTTCTTACATTCAACATTATTAAAGTTCAGTCACACTTCACATTCAATATACAGCATAAGGGCCAGAAGATATCCAGCCATATATGATAAATAGAGACACTTACTGAGGAAGATACAGGATACCAGAAACATTGTACATCAGGCAGTGATGCCTCAGTCTCCTTCAAAGTAGGCACCTTGGGACTTCACACAGTTCTCCCAATTGCCATCAGCTGCCCCAATCGTATTTTCCTGAATCTCACCGATGGTCTGAAATCTTTTCTGTTTCAAATGTGATTTAAGTTTTGGGAAATCCCAGAAGTTGCAGGTCACCAAATCTGGGCTGTAAGGAGGCTGAGTCACCTGGGTGATTTGATGTTTCACAAAAAAACTCTGCGTGAGACGTGAGGCATGAGTGGGGTATTGTTGTAATGAAGCTGCCAATCACCAGTTGCCCATAGTTGCAGCCTTCTGAATCATCTGAATAGTTTCCATAGAGGAATGTTCAAGTCTAACACAAAATTTACTGCAAATTCATTGCTCTACTGCCTCAGTCATTTTGAATGTGATGGCCACACAGTACACATGCTCACTGAAAGGCATCTATCACACCACTGACCAGTACAGTGAAGTTGTCATTGTTCATGCATGTGCATTCCAGTCTACTCTCCTTGGCTGCCATGTTACATTGATGTCATGCAAACCATTCTCCTTATTAACAATGGTTGGACTTTTTCCAGACAGATCTTGTATACTTTCCACAGTGATTTCCCCCCAATATTTTAAGAACACACTGTCACTGTACATAGTTATGAGATCCATCTTCTTAAAACACTAGTTTCATCATTTCAATCTTCTCAAAACAATTTTTTTGATCATTCATAGTTCTTTTTTTTCCAGCAGGTAAAGTCCAAACTGCTTAGTCAAGCATTTTACTTTCTATGCATTTAGTTACAACATGCCTGTCCAAATCTCTCTCTCTTACTTTTTCTCCTTACAAGACATGCCTCTACCCATCCTTCTATACAACTCCTGTCCTTCGACCATGTCATACCCATCCTGGTTTCTAGTGTACATACAGTTGAGTCTCCTGCCTGAAGTATGCTTCTCCTCCACCTCAGCAACCTTGCAGTTTGTGGGCCGATGTCCAACTCACTGAACCACACCAGTCAAGGCTTATCTTTTCTAAAATCTTAATACATTTTACCAATCTATTTTATTTTAGTCAGGCAACAAATGTATTCAACTACTTTCTCTGTTAATTTCTTGTGTTATTAACTAAAGTATAACTCTTGAAAATCAGAAACTATGTCTTAACATTTCTTTCCAACTTCTACTCCGTATTATATACATACTTGATAAATACTATTAGTTTAATTTATTGACTTGGAAAGTGTGCTTAATATACTATTAACTAATATATTTCTTATTAAACTCAGGAATTAAAAGCTGATTCCAAAATTTGGGCAGGAGATTTTTAACGTTTTAATTTGTAATGTGTTTTATACTTATGCTTTCTTCTACAGTTCCATAATAACTGCCCTAGTATAGTCCCTCATAATTTTACTTCTGAATTATTTTATAACTTTTTATAAAATAATGGTCTATTTTATTAACAGAACAAAGAATGAATAGAAAAAAAAACCTCCAAATTTCAAGCAGTTAAGGGATATGAAAGTATAGTACTCTAAGAGGTTACAGTCTATTTATTAAAAACAATCCAATAAATGGATAATTACAATAGATACATGATAAAAATGTGTATGGAAAAAACACCAAAGCAAAACTGAGAAATGGGGAAGAAAAGGTGGACAAGGAGAAAAAATAGAGAAAAGTTTAAGAGATGGCTCACTGGAGCCCTGGCTGATGTAGCTCAGTGGATACAGCACGGGCCTGCAAAGCAAAGGGTTGCCGGTTCGATTCCCAGTCAGGGCACATGCCTAGGTTGCAGGCTGGGTCCCCATTGGGGGCCATGTGAGAGGCAACCACACATGGATGTTTCTCTCCCTCTCTCTCTTTCTCCTTCCCTTCCCCTCTCTCTAAAAATAAATAAATAAAATGTTTAAAAAAAAAAAGAGATGGCTTGCTGGAGAATGAGATGGCCAGGCTGACTTCAGAGGGACATATAGGCCAACAATAGGAAGGTCTAATAGAGGCATTCTGGGAAGAAATAATAATGCAAATATTCTTACAGTGTATTTATAGTTCTTTCCATAGACTACTCAAGATTACACAGGTTATCACTAAGCCATCCAGGGTCCTGATAGGACATATCACATTCAAAGAGGGTAAAAGACTCTTATAAAGTTATTGACAGGGTTAAGGGAAACCAAGAGAGAATAGTGCGTACCAGGACTGGCAACAGTGTTTTTTTTATAGACATACTTCTGGGTGTAAAGGGCCAGTAGAAGGGCATGTTACCTGACCCTGGAGAAAATCATCCCTGAAAGGCTCTGAAAGGAGTCTTGGCATTTGGAAGAGAGATGCTGCCAATCTGTTGCACAAAGGCAAGGAAGGAGCCAGGAAAATAAAAATCTTGGCCTTAATTTATTCCCAACCTCTAATCTCCTTGTAGTGTTTCTCATGCCTGTAGCCAAACGGAAGCCAGCAAGGGAGCATCACTTACGTCCTTAGGTCTGCTCCATGGAGCACAGAACAGAGGGGCGGAGAGGAGAGGAGATCCGGGGGAGCAAAGAGAAAATACCCAGCGTAGCTGTTTAATTTTCCACAGCGTGCACACACACGAAATCAGGCTACGTTATTTTAAAACGTTCACAAAACAGGTGATAACCACAAAGAAAAATGCCCTTGAAATCTTTCACAACTGGTTCCTAGAAACATTCTTCCCAGAGCTGAAAGATGTTGGCCATCCTCAAGGGTTGCCTGCACACCTGTTTTTTTGCCTCAGGCAGGGTTCCCCTCCTGCCTTGCTCCCACTGTGTTTTACTGTGACAAAGGCACACTGCCTTTCCCCAGGGCACAGGACAGTTTCAAGCACATCTAGGCTGTCCAGAGTTCAGCCCTAACAAAGGAAAGTCAGTAGCCCCAGGGTATATTTCCTACCTTAGGACCTGCCTCTTTCACCCTGGCTAAAACTGGAATGTACTCTTATTTAGCATATACTTCACCCACTTCCTATGACCTTAACCTATGACCTTGGCAAATAATAATATACAATCATAATAGCCCCGTATCTGTGCAATGGGTATGGGAACAAAAGAAATGATAGCTCTTTTCCTCTCTTATATTTCTTAATATTTGGGTTATTCAACTTTAATAACTTTAGGTGTCCTCATCAACACTACTATCCTGCTAGAGCCTCACAAAGACAGAGTTGGGGCTGTCGCCCTCAAAATAAGATAAAGAACATAACTCATATCCTTCCTGCAATTTGTAAGTCTCACTTCCAGGCTCTTCCAAGCTGCATCATAAAAAAAGAGAAAGTATCTCCAGAAAACAAGCAACAATTTGCAATCACACTATAATTAAAATCTATTTTGAAAAAAGATACTTTTCTCAAAAGGGAACATAATATAGAGATGCAATTCTGCTTACAACACAAAAATATCATACATTGTTACTCAGGGTAACAACTACGTACAGTCCTAACTTCTCACATATCTCCATCTCTGCTTGTGTTGGGGTCCCCAAGACCACCTTCCGGTTTGGTTACATGCTAGGGTTCAGAGAACTCAGAAAAGTTCTTTTATTCAAGGTTATAGTCGATTACACAAACAGATGCAGATCAAAATCAGCAAAGGAAAAAGGTGCCTCGGGTGGAGAACAGGAAGTCAGACACAAGTCTCCAGCTCTCCTCTCTCACTGGAGTCACATGAACAGAAATTAAATTCCCTAGAACCATGTGCGAGAAGACATTCAAAGCAGTATCAACCAGAGAAGTTCATCAAGCCTTGGGTTTAGGGTTTATATTGGGGCTCAGTCACAGAGACAGGGAAAGCTTGCATCGCTGACTTTAGCTAGGCAGTCTGCAGCATCCCCAAAGGTCGAACAGCACAGCCTTGTACTCCAGCCAAAGAAAAGAACCATAAATCACACTGTTAGCATAAACCATCTGGCCCACAGTGCCAGGTATACTTTTATCGAGCTGGGTATTCCAAGGGATCTGAGGTTATCCCATGAGCCCGTCAGGGGCTGGTCTGAAGACCTTCGGAATGTGCAGAGTTTGGACAACCTAGGCTTCCAGCTGCAGCCCTTTCAAAACCTAAAGTCAAGTGTTAGCCACAGCTTTAACTCAAAGGGAAGAACTTTGCACTTCCCTTTTCACCAGCAGTTAGTAAAAGAAGAAAACCTCCACCAAATTTATGGCAAAAATAAATGTCTAGATCTAGGAAAATGGCAAAATGAAGTGAATTCCCTTTTTGCATGTTAGTCTATAGATTCCTACCATTTCAGCTTTTAGTTTGCTGAGCCTGCCAAACCTCAGTTTAGGACCACCAGGTCAAGAGCATTGTCTCATGGAAATCAAATAATAATATCACACCAAACTGATAGTGGGAATTCTATGGAACTCCATAGAGACAGCAATCGACAAAATAAAAGTAAAATTCAACCCTATTAATATTAAAAACAGATTATCTCACATTAATAAACTGATGTAGAGTGTTAATCTTCTGTTTTATAAGCATTCTTGATAAGTGCTATTTTCTTTCCTGTAGTTATTATATTTGACACACTCACTGATTTCTACTGAAACATATCTCTGAAATATTCATCTTTCAGACAAATTATGTTAAACTAAATGGTTTTATGGAAAAGATGTAGTGTATTTTTAAGCTGGTCTTTTGAGTTGTGGTCTACTGCCCCTAATGGGTCTGAGATGAAAATGGTAAGATACAATATAATTAAAATAAATGGAAGAACCTCTAAAGAATCCCTGTTCTTATATCTTTTCTTTAGTAACACTGTAACAGAACACTCTGGTATTTGTGTACTTTTTAAAAAGATTTTATTTATTTATTTTTAGAGAGTGGGGAAGGGGGGGAGAAAGAGAAGGAGAGAACGAGAGATCCATCGGTTGGTTGCCTCTCCCACACACCCAGCAGGGGACCTGGCCCTCAACCCAGTCATACCTTCTGACTGGGAATCGAACCGGTGACCTTTCCGTTCACAGGTCAGCACTCAGTCCACTGAGCCACAGCAGCCAGGGCTATTTGTGTACTTTAAAGAACAAAAGTAAAGTGCCACATATAAGCACTTGGGTGGAAGTGAGTTATGCATAACAAGTGCTTTGACTACCAGGGTTAGCCATCCACTGCTACAACTGGAAATTAGCCAGTAAATGTATAAATTCAATTGCATTATCTTGAAGCACTTCAACCTCCCTGAGCACCGTGGCTGTGATAGAACAGGAGCACATGCTGTGGCAGGATTAGATCAGCGAGAGGCAAGATGATGCAGCACGAGGTAAAATACTGATTTAAATTTGGCCTCCAGGTCTACAGGCACTTGCTTTCATTTACTAGAAAAGAAGCAAAACACAAGAAGGTTTAGTGTTGTACATAAACAGTTATCAATCAAGATCTCTACCTAATGCCAATAGACCTTAGGGGAAAGTTAAATGACTTTTGGGCAACACATGCTTACTGGAAAGCAGAAGAAAGCCACAGGACGGTGGCAAAAATCATATTTCATTTTTATTGAACCATTTATTGTAAATGATAAAATAATAGCGAAGATTAAATTGGGAAAACGTCTGTTGTTTGAATTAAAGTATTTATCTTCTTTTAAGAATGCGTTAAGGCATACACAATTATTCTGACATTCTAATTTTTTTTTAAAAAGTGGCCAAGTGTTTGTGTTGGATTTCTTGGCTTTAGATGTGAGGAAATTAATTTGACAATTTATTTTTAATGATGCACTGCTATCCTGTGTGTCTTTGTGCTGGGTTGATCAAAACATCTACAGATTGAACACAGCATGAATTTTTCTTCAGGGATTCCTATATAAATAAGTATTTGAAAAAAGGTTTTAAATGCTCAATGCTTTAGCTGATATAATATTTACAAAAATTATTTTACTAGTATTTTCATCCAAACTTCATCGCTGTCTCCACTTCTGAAAAACAACTTTATTCTCCAGGTCATTAATAACTTCATAATTGCGGCACTGACACTAAGAAACTAACAATGCTGAAATAAGTCCTTCCTTCTCTGGGCTTCCGTGTGACTATTTGTGTCAAGCATTGTCCCCTAATTAGCACGTCCTTTTCTACCTCTTACCCTCCTCTTTTTCTCGCTGCTCCATGAAATAGCATGCTCTGCACGTTCTAGTTCTTCACTACACTACTTTTTTCTTGAAATCATTTCTCTTAATGACATCGTAAGTTTCGTTGTATGGGTATGACTCCCAACTTGATGCCTCTGTCCCACCTCCCTCCCTTATGCTCCAGTGTTCTTTCTCCCAGTTCCTGATAGATATTTGTCATCAGATGGTCCTTGAGAACCTCAAACTATGTCACAAACAAAAGGTATTACCCTTCCATGGCCCAGTCTCCTTTCTCTTCACTCCTTCATTCAACAAATAGTCTTTGAATGGCTACTATGTACTGGCTTTCTTCTAGATCAGAGATCAACACACTTTTCTTGTAACATCAGAAATTCAGACAGTAAATGATTTAGGCTTCACAGACCTATGTGTTGAAATGATTCAAGTCTGCCATCATTGCGTGAAAACAGTTGTGTTATAATAAAACTACCTTTGGATGCTGAAATTTAACTTTTGCATAATTTTAATAACATGAATTACTACTTTTCATCTGATTTTTTTTTTTTTGTCAACCATTCTTAAGTCATGGGCCATAGAAAGACCAGTGTGGCAAACTAATTCAACTCTTAGGTCTCAGTTTGTCTACCCCTGCGGTGGATACTGGAGATTCACCAATGAACACAAAAGATAATCTCCTTTCCCTCAATCATCTAACTTTTTAAAAATCCTTCCCTGAGAATATGTTCATTACTTTTTTTTTTTTTTGAGAGAGAGAGAGGGGGAGAGGAACATTGAAGTAAGAAAGAAACATCGATCAGTTGTCTCCCATATGTACCCCAACCAGGGACCAAACCCCCAACCCAAGCATGTGCCCTGACTAGGGATTGAACTCACAAATTTTGATATACAGGAGGCAGACCAACCAACTGAGCCACCTGGCCAGGGAAGGAAATGATCTGACATTTTAAAAGAACCTCCCTTATGTCTGCTGACAGTAGCCATTCCCTCTGTTTACAGAGAAACCTGTGTCAAGTTTATTCCTTATTACCTACTATACACACTCAGTCATCAAGTACTTTGATTTCTCTTTATCTAAGGTCTTCAGATTATCAAACCAAATAAAGTTACAATGGAAAAAAATAGAATATCCTAAATAGTCACTTCAGGTTTGTATTTTCCCAAATTCTCTCAATATCTATATACAAACATTTATATTTATAAGTAGCTGAAAACATTTTGTATTTCAAAAGTATATTTATTTTTTACTTTGGATTTTTATATATGCATATTTTAAAGGTTTTTAAAACAGTTTTATTGGGCTATAGTAAAATGTGATTAAAGTACACATATTTAAAGTATTCAACGAGGTAATTTTTGAATTACATAGTTTTTAAATAACAGTTTTATTGAGAAATAACTCACATACTATAAAAGGCACCCTTGTAAAGTAAATAACTCAGCGGTTTTTATAACATTCAGAATTGTGCACCCGTCACCGTTATCTAAGTTCATGATAAGATCACCACAAAAAGAAACAATATACCCTAAGTTCACAATAACATCACCACAAAAAGAAACCATACACCCTCTAGTGGTCACTCTCCATTTTTTGCTCCTCCCAACCCCTAGCAAATGCTAACTTACTTTCTGCTTCCATGAATTTGCCTATTCTGGAAATTTCATATAAATGGAATCATACAATAGGTGGCTTTTGGTGTCAGGCCTCTGTCACTTAGGAAAATGTCTTCACAGTTCATCCGCCCTGTAGCAGGCATCAGCCCTTTGTTCCTTTTTAGGCTGAACGATATTCCCTTGTATGGATCTACCACATTTTGTTACTCAACAGGGACAGACATTTGGGCTGCTTCCCCTTTCTGGCTACTATGAATCATACTGCCATGAACATTCATGTATAAGATTTTGTATGTGCAGACATGTTTTCATTCCTCTTGGGCCCACCCCTAGGAGTGTAACTGCTGAGTCATGCAGTAACTCAGTGTTTATCATTTGCAGAAATGCAGCTGCACCCTTAACATTCTCAGCACAACACATGACCATCCCAATTTTTCCACATCCCATGTATAACTTGTTTTCTCTGACACGCTGCTGGTTCAGATCGTTTTCACCTTATTCATGGACTATTGAAATAGCTTTATTCTTTATCATTCTGGCCCCAGTCTTTTATCCATTCCAATTCCTACCACATCCCCATTAACATCAGTTTCATCTTCCTAAGCAATACTTTCTGTCACTGCCCTATTCCATCAAACTCTCAAAAATTATCTACAGTCTAGGAGAGAAACTGCTAATAGCTTATTCTACAAACACCCTAAAAATTCATAGCCCAGCAAAATTAGATATCTGTTCCCCAATAGCTTATATCATCCCACAACAGAAACACTCCGGTTTAGCCAAAACTATTTATGCATAGCCTTGCCCAGCTCTAACTTCTGGGGGCAGAGATGGCTTCATCAACCTGCAACCTGTGCCACCACACAGGGACCACACGCGGAACACCCTCGATTCAGTTTCAGGCTCTCCTGTCACAGTTGTGAAATTTTAATGATATTTTAACAGGAGGTCCCACATTTTCACTTTTCAGTGGACCCTGAAAATTTTGTAGTCAGTCCTGTTTGTGGAAGCTGGGTTTTAGTATCTAACCTCATTCAGGTCACTTTTGGCATCTCGGCTGCTTTTGTTAAGTTTGCAAAGCACTTGCCTTTTCTGTTTCAGGTTAGTCAATTCTTTATATTCCTTTTACGACACTAATGATCACCAAATTTTTATGCCGCTCTCAGTTTTCATCTTTACTCTTTCAGAGAAGTCATGATACCCATCATTATTTTATTTTTAGTTCATAGCCTAAGCAGACATAACCTGAAATAGTATAGTAATTTTATTTCTGACTTTAACATACAGACACTTTGAACATTTCCTTTAAAAAGTCCCCTAGCTTAGAACATAGGCTTTCAGAGCAGAGGTTTTGATCAAATGTATACCTTGATGATGTCAAGGTCCCTTAGGCAAAAAAAAAAAAAAAAGAACAGGGAAGTATTCATTCTCTAACTGAAAAAAATTTCTTGCCTATACGTTTCTTTTTTATCCTACAAAGCAGATAACCTATTTCAGCTTTAGCAAGCACGTGACTTTGGCCAAGGTATACAGACATATTTTATTTACAAAGAAGTTGCATACTCCAAAGGAAATGTATGTAAATTAAGGTTTTATAAATCAGATGCATCCTTTCATTGCTTTAAATTGTAATTTCAGAGTTACAAAGTAGAATTCCACAAGAAACAATTTTAAAAAAGGCTTTAGACCTGCATTTTAAGGTAGAGTCTTGTGTTTCATTTGACTGCTGCTGACATGCTATAGTTAACAGTGGGAAAAGCCCATTTTTAAAATTAGTGAAATTGTTTGCATTTGGTGCAATTTTAGATACAACAAATTAGATTCAACTTTTCTGATATAAAAACACAACAAAACCCTACAAAAAACTTGAAGAATTGACAGGAGTTTGTAGCCTCACTGTCTATTCCACCATTAGCATAAAGTTGCCTTTTTTAAAGACTTTATTCTTAGGGAATTTTAGAGTCACAACAACTTGAGGGAAAAACACAAAGAATTCCCATTACTCCCTGCCCCGCATGCACCACGCCCCCCCATTGTCAATATCACTCAGCAGAATGGTACCAAGGAGAAGACTACGTTTCTGGGTTTTCCATGCTACAGGTTTGGACAAATGCATAATGGCATACACTCATCATCATAATATCACAGAATCTTTTTACTGCCATAAAAAGTCTCTGTGTTCAAAGAATTTTTACTCCCCTGCCCCTGGCAACCACTGATCTTTTTTTATTATTCCACGGTTTTATTTTTTCCAGAATGTCACATAGTTGGAATCATACAGTATACATCCTTTTCAAATCGGTTTCTTTCACTTAGCAATCTGTGTTCGCAGTCCTTCCGGGTTTTTTTCATGGCTTGATAGCTCATTTCCTTTCAGCACTGAATAATGTTTCGTGTTCCGGGTGCACCAACATTTATTTATTCATTCACCTAATGAAAGACATCTCAGTTGGGCATTTTAGTTGCTACCCCAGTTTTGGCAAGTGAGCAGAAAGCTTCTATAAACATCTTCGTGTAGGTTTTCGTGTGGACAGAAGTTTCCAACTCTTTCAGGTACATACCAAGGAACAAAAATCAGTGGATCATATGGCAAGAGCAGGTTTAGTTTGTGATAAACCACCATCCTGTCCTTCAACATGGCTGTACCATTTTGAACTTCTACCAGCAATGAATGAAAGTGCTTCTTGCTCCACATCCTCGCGAGCAAGCATTCGGTGTTGCCAGTGTTCTGGAGTCTGGCCGTTCTAACAGGTGTGCAGTGGTATCTCGCTGTTGTAATTTGAGTTTCCCTGGTGACATATAAGGTGGAGCATTTTCCATGAGCTTATTTGCCCTCTTTATACCTTCTTTCAAGAGGTAACACAAAGTTTTGATTTGTATTTTTTTTAATGTGGCCTTCCTTTCTTCATAACAGCCACTGACTATATTTAACCAACATTTAATATAAGCACTCTCTGTTTATCAACCATAAATTTTGGTAAAGTTTCTCTGGGTCTGAAATAAGTCAGTGAAACATTGATCATTAAACATGTATTATTATTATTTGTCATCAAGGGTTAAGAGATGAAGAGAATTCCTGATTATTGCCTTCCAAATTGGATCTTTGCATCCTTGTAAGTGATCACTTTCTAAACTAGTTGCTAAATAGCTTTTACTGACTTATTTTAAATTAGATCTGTAAAAACACTACACCCGTCAATCACTCTACTAGAAATACGAAGGGATTTCCTCTGCTTCGCCGTGTATACTGCACTCCCGTGTATAATGCGCACCCACGTTTTTTATTCAAGTCAATTAAATTCAACTTCTAGGAGCCTCTCATACCAACATAAAAGAAAAAGAAAGAAAGAGAAGAAAAAGGCCCTGAATTTTCCTTATAAGTGCTTACATTCTGAGTTGTTTAGATATGAAAATAAACCACATAGCTTATCTTCACTAATCCACAAGAGAATGGCTACAAGTAACTATGCATCGACAGAACCACCCCACATGAGAAGGTACACAAATAATACACACAGCCGTACTATTGCCTCGAATATAGAGACGACATCATTCCGTGACTTTCAGCCTGGCTGCATACCTATTCGAATCACTTACACATGCAGCAGAGTGGGGAACAGGGGTGAAAAAATGCCGATGCTTGAGACATACCCTCTAGATTTCTGATTTCTTTGGTCCTGGCGGAGCTGGGAATGGACTTTTTAAAAGTATCCCATGTATCTCTAATGTGCAGCTCTAACACCTGTACTCATTTTTTAAATTTATCTCTGTGGTCTCAACACGGGCTCAGAAGTGCAAGTCATGGATCCGTTGTGGCCACACCTACAGGTTGTGGCCACACCTACAGGTTGCCACATCTAACGAGTCTCAATATCCTGTTCCCCTGCGAAGAAAGTTGTTCTGTGTCACGTCAAATGCAGGCACTTTTCTTAAAGCAGAGCCCCAGATTGCCGCGGTGAAGTTTCTGTTTGCTTTGCTTCATTCCGTGTCTCGTCTGTGGGAAGGATAATTGCAGCTGAGTCCCAGTAACATATGGTAGTGGGCTGGGGAGAAGCAAACCGAATGAGGGCAAAAGCACAAATACAAAAATAAACATAAGTCAAGTTTGTGCTGCTGGGTAGTTTTATTTCATCTTTCTGTGAGGTTAATTAACTGCACAATATGTCCTTGCCACTCTGATGCATCCGAAACATCCCAGAAGGCTCCTCCTCCACTGTCTAAATGACAATGATTCCTGACGATAGCAGAATTTTTAATTTAACCAGAGTCAAGCGAATCAGTCTGGGCAACATGAAAGTGTACCTTAATCATTATCCTTATCATCACCCGAACCCCCATGGCAAGTCTCACTGAGAGACCAAGAGCGCTGGTTCACATGGACAGCGCGCTCTGCCTGTGGGAGGCCTCACCCCTGGCCACATCCACCCAATCAGATGCCCCCATGATCCACACTGAATTTCCTTGGAAAGTTTTTGCTAAGAGTGTTATAAATTTGCTTTTAAAACTATTCGCCTATAAGCCTATCACCTACTTACAATTTACGTACTTCTCTGTCGTTGTTGCCAATTGAGAAAAATTTAGCCCACGGATTGTTTTCAAATCATGAAAATGATATACTGTATTTTGCTATGTATACTGTACACTTTTTGCCCAAATTTTTGAGGGAAAAATAAGGATGAGCATTATATATGAGTAGTACTAATTCTGTACCTATATAAATGTTTTTAATTCTGTTGTTTATGCTTATGCATTAAAAGTGTAACTCTAGAAAATAACAATATCCATATGCAAAATACTATGTCATGCCATTTTGCAATACCATATGCAAAATTCCATATGCATGGAATGCAATAATTGGTTTTGTTTCTACATATAAATAAAGAACTGAATTAAAAATTAAAATGAAAGATTTTCTTCTGTAAGTTTGGGCCACAAAGGTCAGTGTATATTATAAATGGCAGTGCAGTATATGTGGCAAAATGAGATAATACTATGTTTTGTAGACATTTAATTACACATTATTTTTTTTCTGTTCATTTCTCTTTTTATGCTTTGCACCCAACATTGTTTTTCCAATCCAAGATATTTTCAGAAACCCCAGAAACCTCTTAGGCCCTAGACTTATCCCTAAGTGTCTGATGGATGAAAGGGTCTTTATTGCCTCGACTTCAGGATTCCAGTGACAGAGAGAATACACAAAGGGACAGTGGCCAGACTATGTACACCAAAACTGTGGGCCACAGCGTCTACAGAAACCAGCTCAGCACAGTCAGGGCGTGGTCACTGTCTACCAGCTTCCCCATCTGCTTTCCTCTCCAATGAGAACATGCCTGGAGCCTTCCCTTTCTCCACTAGAAAGCTTTCCCACTTCCCTAGCTGCCTTTGAGTTTCTGCTAACGACAGGCGATGGTGGCTGATTCCCTTGCTATAACAAACTCTGACTAAATAGTCTCTGCATGATTTCATTCAAGTGGTCCTCATTTATTTCCAGCCAACAAGGATACCGTGGAAAAGGGCTGCTGATTGAATCTACACCCGACTACTAATAGTGTCTCTCATTCATGCTTGCTTTCATGTTTCACAGTAAATCTAGAGGATATTTCACAACTAATGAGGGAGAGAATCAGTGGTTTACATTGTATAGTCTAAAGGCTCAACATTGGTTAATTCCGTGCCATAACACTTACAGCCTGTTTTAAATGATAGATTAAATGCATTTTAAAATACTGAGGTCATATTAATCATATTTAGAATAAATTAATCTACAAAGAAGTGGTCTTCCTGAAAAATATTACATAAGCCCTGCCCAAAGGTAAGAATTATTAAGGATCATTCAAATCGAACTAGAAGTATCAGCACAAAGAAAAGTGGCTATTATTCACCTAAATGTCAAAATTAGTTTTGAGAATTAAAAAAAAAAAACACTGAGGCTATACTAGTTTATATTAATGGACATAATTAAATGAAACAAGTCTATTTATTTATTGCCTTATCTTCATTCACTGCTTTCCATTGTATTATTGTTTTAATTTCCTCACTAGCTCCAACAGTATAATATAGGAAGTCAGCAATTTGAAAATAATCCTTTTTGATTATTGTTGCACAAACCAACTAGTGAAGAAAGAAAAATGTATCTTAACTTCAAGTTTCCAAAACTGTCCAATTAAAGCTCAAGTATAGATTTAACCATCCAGATTTCTCCATTGTGTAAGTGTGGCCTGATTCAGAGCGGTCTTGGTTCATTGTTGCATGTTTTATTGTTCTTATTTGATGACTGATCTATTATAGAAAGAAATAAACAGGAAAACATTGAGTCTTTGTGTGTTTTCTGAAGAGCCTCATTCTATTGCTTCTACCTGCCCTTGAAAATATGTTTAATTCTTTTTGTTATAAATATATGAAAGTAATATATAGGAAAATATATTTGCTTCCATTTATTATGAAACATGCATTTTAACATGCAATCATTGATAAAACATCAATAGAAAATAATGTTAAGAATAATACTGAAATAAGTACATTCTATGAAATGCAATATTTATTATTGTACCACAAAACTTTCAGGCAGTTTCTCTCTGTTTTGTTCAGATGTTTCACCAGGTTTGGCTTAGCAGTTAGCTTCTAAGACGGCCCTTCAAGATCCCCCCCTTCCATACTCTCATACAGTCCTCTCATACATTGCAGTCCTCTCATACATTGTTCCAGGGTTGGTCTGTGTGACCATCAGAACATGGCAGAAGTCAGGATTAACTTGTGAAAGTCACTGTGGCTTCCATTCTGGTCATTCTTTCTCTCCCTTTCTTTCTATACGTCCATCTCTTTCTTCCCTCTTTCACTTCACTTCCTCTAGGAAAAAGCCAGCTGCTAATGAATGAGCAGCTGTAAGGTGCAAGGAGAGGTCCATTTAGCAAGGTCCTAAGGCCTTGTGAGTGAGTGGTCACAAGGGCAGATACCTCCAGCCCCAGCCAAGATGACTGTGATCCCAGTTGACACTTGACTGCAACCTCATACGAGACCTTGAGCTGGAGACCTAGACCCGCACAGCTAAGTCACTCCCAGAGTACTGACTCTCAGAGACTGTGAGACCTAACCAGGCTCATTGCCTCAGGCTGCTGTGTTTTGTAGTAATCTGTTATGCAGCAATAGACAAATAATACATATTGAATATATATTACCTGGAAAGTTAACCATTAAAATGTGTGACTTATATGTGGAAATTTACTCATCTGCCAAAGAATATATATTTCTGCCCTGGTGTGGTATCTTTTTAGACAAATACTAAGTGGATGAATCTATGTAAAGCATTTAAAAAAATTTTCAGACATGTGAAGTCAAAATTCTCACAACCTGACCAGTAACTTTCATATATTATTTTTTAGCGAGATGTTAATACTGACCCCTCCTTGTAGGAGAGAGATTTGAAATCAGAAAGAGTCTAACAGGGGCCTGCTGCCTTCCGTCCTAGATGGCTAAGACAAAAACCACTCCCTGCCACTCTTGGGACTTAAGATAGAGACTAGAAAAGAAATTAACAGCACTCATTAAAAAATGCCAGGGTTATTTATTCCCAAGCCGTAGGTAGGATCAGCTTCATGTTAACTGGCAGGATATACTTTTATAAGGCTAGAATGGGTTTCAGATAAAATAGCTTCCTTGGTAATGAAGAAGAGAATTAAACCTAATTCATCTTCTTCCTCAGCCCAAGGCCATGCCTCGTTAGCCTTTAATGAATGATCAAGGAACTCTCCTACCTTTAAAACTACAATTGTTCAATCAAGTAATTTTTTTGCCATTCTGTTGGTGATGGTAGTGCCTTTTCTTTAATTTTTAAAAAAATTTTCAGAAAAACTAGGATTCCAAACTTGAGACCTTCACAAACGCCATCTCAGAAAGAGGAGCTATGAAAAGGAACCATTTCAAGCTGCAGCAGCTTCCAGTGATTAGGCTTTTGAGACAGCAGGTGTTAGATTCAGCGGGGTCCTAATGCCAGGAACACATTTACATTCAAATTAAACTAACATAATTAGATGTTATTTCTTCAAAGTAGGAACCCCTTTTGTGTAAGAAAATAATTGCAGCTCCCACTTATGCAAAAATTGAGTTACATTTTTACACTTAAAAACACCCATCTTGGCCATACTAATGAAGATGCCAAAAATTGGTTCAACACTTTTCCCTTTTGAGTACTAATATACATTTTTCCTTCAGTTAACTTTCCCATCGTTGACTTTGAATTCTAATGTGAGAAATCAAAAGTGTAAGTCCATAGGCAAAACAGTGACTAAAAATCTAATTTTCATTATGACTACCAAAGTTGTTTGAAAAGTTTTAAAGATAGGAAGCATAAACCTCTGTGGTCTAAGCAGAACCTCTCCCAGCAGCTACTGTCTGTATCTCCATTGAAACAGGTAAACTTTCCTTAACTAAGGTCTGGTTATGATTTACCTAGCCTGATCCCTTTGCACAGCTGTTACCTGACCACTCCTTAGAAACCCTTTTCTTTCAGCTTTACTGTCTGTGCTCTCTGCTATTTCGCCTCTTATATTTTTATCTATGACAGCCCAGTCCTTTTAGCTGACTACTCTTTCCTTTATTGTCCATAAATTGAGCTGTTCCCAGAGTTCTGTCCCCAGATGGTGTCTCTTTCCAACCTTCACTGTATAATCTCACTCCACAATTCTGACTATCATTTTTTGCCGGTCACTCTCACCTTTCAGTCTTCTAGGACACTCTAATCAGTCCATACACTCTATCTTCCTTTTCTTGATGAACAGATTTCTAGGGTTATTATTTTTGAAGATATATCTGCTGCACATTTATAACTTGACATCCCACGAGAGTTTAAATTCAGTATATTAAACACTGATTTCATTTTTATATACTACCTATATCACCTTCTCATCATGGGAACATGTTTCAATTAATTATACTGCTTCTCATGTAGTTACTAAATATTCGGGTCTTCTATGGTTTTCCTTCTCCCCCCTCCCCACTTTTCATGTACAAGTTTATTCTCACATTCTACTTGCCAGCATTGTTTCAAGTTGCTCCTTTTTTTTGGTCTCTACAACTTCCTTTGAATTTTCATCATTTCTTGTTAAGATTCTTGTATAAACTTTCTAACTAGAGTGCCCACCTCCAGCTACGTGCTGTGGTAGGCAAAAGAGTGACCCTTCAGAGATGCCCATGACCGAATCTCTGTACCCTGACGATGTATTACTTTACATGGCAAAGGGAATGTTACAGACACGATTGGAGTCAATGACCTTGGGATTAGAGATCATCCTGGGTTTTCTGGGTAGGCCCACTGTAGCCCCCTGAGTCCCCACAAACAGAACATTTCCTGTCTGTAGTCAGAGAGAAGTGAGGACAGAAGCAGCGCCAGAGAGGTGCAACCTGACCGCGCATGAAGATGGAACGTGGGGCAGAGAGCAGGAAATGCAGCTTGTCTCTAGAAGCTGGAAAAGTCAAGGTAACAGGTCTTTCTCCAGAGCCTCTAGAAAGAACAAAAACTGCTGGCACCTTGATTTTAGCCGAGTGAGACTTGCATCCATCTGCAGAAGTGTGAGATGATAAATTTGTGTTGTTTGAATCCACTAAATTTGTGGTAATTTGTTAAGGTGATATAGAAAACTAATACCTTTCTGTTGGGAACTGCTCTGCCTGGTTTCAGGAGTTGCAACCGCCCCCCGTGGCTAAGGCTGAGTGGGCGACCTCCGGACTGTGAGCCACTGAGGAAACAAAGCTTATCTCCCTGGCAAGAGCACTGCTTCTGCCATCTCTAGCCCCCAACACTTGGTCCATAGTCAATGACTGGTAAGACTCCCCTGAGTGGGGGTGGGCAACCCAAGCCAGACACGATCACTTGGGAGGCCATCAAGAAAGGACTCGGGGCTGCAGCAAAGTGAGGTCAAAGGACCCTTAACCCCCC
>PVKM010027976.1:0-18516 GCA_004027735.1 Carollia perspicillata
TTCTTTTCTTGCTAGTAAAAGCCCAACAAAACCTTTCTTTTAAAGACCTTCAGCCATGGATGTTAAATTTTTTGTTTAACATGAGGAAGAAAAAAAAGACGTTTACAGTGAACATGAAACTGCCTCTCAGATTTTTAAAAAATCCTCACTTGAGGATGTGTTCACTGATTTTGGAGAGAGAGAGGAAGCGAGAGACAGAGCTTGATGTGAGAGAGAAACATCTCTCACCTGCCTCCTGTATGCACCCTGACCAGGGATCAAACCTGCAACATTTTGGTGTACAGGACAAAGCCTCAAGCGACTGAGCCACCTGGCCAGGTCTCAGATTTTGTTCCAACCAAAATTTCAATTGATTTACTCACAACTCCATCAACTTTTATTCAAACCAAAGCCCTTTGGGCAAAAAGATGGTGAAACACTGGCTGATGGAGCCAAGTAGGTGACTGAAATTCCCACAGATGAGGACTTTGTGCCCGTGCTAAGGAGTCAAGGCTAGCGTTTTTAGAAACTTTGTCACGCCACATTCTTCCTTATCCCTTCTCATCATGGCGCTCAATCTCAATAACGGTGACAAAAATGAATTTACGGTAGTAATTCTGAGCAGCACTATTTTTGCTGTTTTACAATGTTCACTGCTCCACCTCTACATGGGCTACCTGAGGCAAACAAGCAAATTCGGAGACACACGTACTTTCCATTGTTGCTTATTCATTCAACTTCCTGAATGCATACTACGGTACTAGTAACTAACGTCAGAGAGTTGCATACAGAAATAACCGCAGTATGATGTAAAAGAATCCAATATATTGACAATAATAAGCCAAATAAAGGCTGGGACTATTAAAAACTATGTCACCGCCACCACTGATTCGCCCATTCAATACATAGGTAAATAAGCTGGCAGGCTCTATAGGGTTCACAGGCAGCACAAAGGAGGGCCCTCGGATTCCACTTCTCAGCAGAAGCTGTAAAAGTCCTGAGTACCTCAAGTCACACTGGCCTTTTGATTTAAGGACTTTTCAACAAGCTCTTCATTTGCCAGGTAAGCTGTCAACCCTACTCCCACTCTTTCCCTTTTCCTAGTTAATTTCTCATTTTTGATACCTCAGTTTCAGAGAGTTATTTAAGGATGCCTTCTCCTTCTTGATCAGAGTCGCCCTATTTTGTTCTCCAAACCCCAGGTGTCTTCCCTCCTCATTTGAAGGCTTGTTTAGTGTCCATCTCCCCACAAGCTGTAAGTTCCGTATCAGTGGAACTCATGGCTGTTTTCTGCTCACCAGTACAGGTATGTCGTCAGCATCGAGTACACTGGTTGCTAACAAAGTATTTCATGAGTAGCTATTAATACATTTTTAAGAGCAAACTCTGAATGAACTTAAAGCACAACAGGGAAACGCAAACTGTCTGAGAAAGTAATAGTTGAACATGGCGGGGCCTGAATCAGTTATGTAGCTAATTTTAAGAATTTACAGAACGGCTCCCAGAGATTCCACCCTTGACCACCTCCGCCACGTCCCTCCCACGCCCAGGAGATAAAAACCTGGGGAAATAACACCTCAGCTTTGGGTGGGTGGTCAATGGCAACCGTGACCCTCCCAAGATCGTGGTCCTCTGCAAGGCCACCCGAGGCCGTCCCACTCCCAGCGCTCCACTGCCGTCTGCAACCGGGAGCTGCCCTAGCACCGACTCCAGCCCAGAGACCGCTTCCAGAGGTATCGCGAGGCCTGGGCCAAGGACCCACTGTGGCCGCGGCGCTTTCAGACCCCGGGCCCAGCCCCTCTCGCCCTTCTCCGAGACCCGCGTACTTCTCCCGAAGGTCGCCGTCCCGCACTCCCAAGTCAGAACCCACCACCTGAAGTCTCTGATTACCGGTTCCCGCAGAAGCGCAGAGGTACCGGCTCCCAGCTACCACCGCAACGCGCAACGCCCTATCCAACCAAAGAGCACTGAGGGAAAGTGCCGCACGGGGCCCAACCTCTACGAGTCTTTATTGGTCAATGAACATGCCAATCAATCCGAGCTTCTCAGTAGGTTTCTGGGAAGGCAGCTCTAAATTGGCTGATGCAATGGCGGGGAAAGAAGGGGGTACGTCACATGGTAGGGTAGGATGCGGACTCCAGGAGGCTGACATTTTGGTTTCTATTTGAAAAGAATAAACACTGACATGTGTTTGCTAGAAGCCACAGCTCTTGGTGTACAGTTCTGTTTATTTTAATTACAGAATGATATGCAGACCTGAAAGATTCTGATATAATGAGCCTATGGATACATTGTCCTTGTCAGACCTTCTTGGATTTAGTGTGGAAGAAGTAATTTAAACGTTGGAGGACAATTAATTTGCCATCTGGCCGCCGATTTGCCTTTGAGAAACAATAGTTAATGTTTATATGCGAGGTATATTGAAAATTTCGCAGAGATTATTTGATTTTTAAACTGTGTGAGGCTAGTCAACTGCTATGCCCCTTTTATCCATGAGGTTACCACCTTGCACAAGTTCACATTGAAGAGTGAGTGCAGAGCCAGGATCCAAACCCACATCTAACTTCAAAACCCATAGTCTAAAACCTACATCATCTGATACATCAAAATACCTGGGTATGAAATGGTGCTACTGTCCATAACAGGGTTAAAGACATTGAAGAAAAATTTTACTTTTTTTGTGTGTGTAAAATAGCATCCTATACAAATAAGGCTCAAAAGGAAGTAAAAATAAATCACCTTAACTTCCCAGTTCACAGCAATCAATAATAATCATCACATCTGACATTTGTTGAGCAATAGTATGCAGCATGCACTGATCTAAACTTTTGATTGTCAAAACTTTATAATGAGTTGCTATTAGTATCTGCATTTAACAGCTGATACAACAGGAAACTGAGGTACTATGAGCATAAGACAGCAAGGGGCAAAACCAAGAGAAACAAGTGTTTGCCCTGAGCCAAATGGGCCCCAAAAGATCAGGCATATTTAACCTAAATGATCTGAGAAATAGGTCAGAATTCCATGCAACCACAATTAATATGAAAACCAAAACTATACAAATTGCACTTTAAAAATAAAATAATATAGGCTGTCACCTCCATAACTTTGTTATGTTGCCAGAGTTGTTATTGTTAGGGTAGCACCATCACTGGTGAAAGAATTAGAGACTGTTTTTTTAAAAATGTTTTTATTCACCTAATATAGGAGAGAGGCCTGAGACCATATAAATTAACTAAAGTCAGGCACAGTTAAGTCAGGGGCCTGCTACGGGCTGCCTGACATGGAACTTGGCTGACCAGCGATGCAAGCAGACCACAAGGAGCCCCTATAACAAAGAAAATTCCTGCAAAGATCGATTAATAGCTACTCACCCATAACATAAAAGGAAAACACAAGGATAAAAAATATACCTTGTAAATGTTAAAGTTAATCCCAACTTTTTTCCCCACTCTCTTTCCTCATACCAGCAATTTTTCATAGAAACTACAAACCGGTATAAGCTCGACCTCTAGAGACAGTTGGGGTCTCTCTTCTTCTCTTGTGAGAAGGGTCCGCTACTCTTTCCAAGTGGCTTTCCCTGCTTATCTTCTCTGCTTCATAAACTTGCTTCTGCTTTAATCTCTGGTCTGGCTGCTTCTTGAATTCTTTCCTGCTCAAAGTGAAGAAACCCCCTGGCTAAGAATCTGACTCTTCTTTGGGGACTTGTCCCACACGTCACATCCAGTGGCAACAAAGAGAAATGGCAATTGAGGCCCAAAACGCACATTCTTCTAGACATGAACTTGTACATGAATTATTCAGATAATTACCCAGCTCCTATGATGTTTTTTCTCTTGTAGATGGCAACTACCGAATAGAAGGAAAGCTACCTCAATGCAACGTGTGTATTTTAGGAAACTTCTTATTCTGGGCTGAGCAAATAGGCCTACCAGTGAGAGTGAGTGCTATCTATACTCGTGGCTCGCTCTGCAGCAGAACATTGGTGGACCCTCGACTTGGCACACAAGGAAGGTAACAGGGGCTCCACACAGTTCAAGTAAAATACTTGGTTTTGTAAAGACTAGTCCTGGATTTTGACTCTCCCATGGCATCTAAGTTACTATTCGCATCTATAAAGTAGACTTAGAATGTCCATTTATTTGCTATCAGATCAAATGGGACTGACTGAATAGTTGTTTTCAGACCATTAGATGCTATAGGCATCAGCTGTAATCTTAAAATGCAGATCCTGATTTAGTAGGTCTGAAGTGGGCCTGAGATTCTATATTCCTAATAGGCTCCCAGGGGATACCTATGTTTCTGGGGGGTCACACTTGAAGTAGCGAGGGCCTAAACGCCAGAATGAAATTTTTCACCTTTTTGTTCAGAGAAAAAGATGAAACAGATTAATCTACCAGGGGGTGGGCATACCTAATCCATTCACCAAATGAATGTCTATCATGAGTTAGTACCTGAAGATCAACATTAAGGAAAGCAGATACTGCCCTGCCCTCAGGGAGTCTCCAGTCTAGCCAGACAGTGATATATCGAGCAAAAATTGACAAAACTTACACAACGGCGCCCCTGCTGGAGCCTGTACGCTTTGCCCCACGGTACCTGGGCGTGCTGATTGGCTCCCATGCCCCAGCCAATGAGGCTCCGGAGGCCGTTGATGGAGGTAACCGCCATGCTGCCTGGTGATGGCTGGGGCTGCTGGCAGCGGAGGCCAACGTCGTGTCCTGGGGTGCTTTCCGCTTCCCTGCCCGTGGGCGCCGTGAGTATCTCCAAGGGTAGAAGCGCGACCTTTTTTCCCACATTTGGGTGTCTTTCTTGAATCACCACTAGAATAGCAGCTAATATTTATCGAGCCTTCGCCAGGCACTGGACCGATGACCGTAACCTTGTGATCTCATTGAATCCGCGGACTGTGAGATGGGTACTTCCCATGATTTCTGAGGCGAAGAGGCTGCCTAAGGTCATGTGAGATTAACCGAGGGAGGCTGGATTCACATCTGATGCTCTTTATTCCCAAATCCTGCCTCCATACTACAGCTTGGAGACCAGATTTCCCTTTAGCAGGAGTCTATACATTGTGCAGGTATAATGAATGGAGGTACCAGAGTCTAGAATCCTGATGCTTATTTTTTAAAAGGGTTTTAAAAAAATATTTTATTTATTTATTTTTGGAGGGGGGGGCAAGGAATGAAGAAAGAGAGGGAGAAAAATACCAATTGGTTGCCTCTCACGTGCCTCCAACCAGCGACCTGGCCCTCAACGCAGGCGTGTACCCTGACTGGGAATCAACCAGCCACCATTTGGTTCGTAGGCCAGCGCTCAATCCATTGTGCCACACCAGCCACGGCTAAGTTTTCTTTTTAAATAGAAAAATATTTATGGGAAGGATGAGCACCCAGTTCAGGAGAGCTGCGGTCTCTTGGAATGAGGGAACTTCATATACAGGGAACTTCAGTTGAGTCTTGTTTTATTTCGTAAGCCTTTAAGTGGGAACCTAGATGTTTGTTAAATTATTCCCTTTCTTGTTTGTCTGAAATACTCACAATTTTAAAAGGAAACCATGCACATTGAAAATAAATTTCAGAAGCTCAAGTGTACATAACGAAAAGGAAATCTCTCCCACCCCAGATTTCTAGAGCCCCTCACTAGAAGCAGCCACTGTTATCAGTTTTGTATCTTAAATATTTTGTATACTAGGTACTAGCGAATATGCAAGTTTATTTTGTTTTGGGTTTTTGCACAAATGTATCCTATTACATACAGTCAGCACCTTAGATGACTTAATTCTTAACCTCATCAAATTTTTTTAAAAGATTTATTTATTTTTAGAGAGGGGTTAAGGAAGGAGAGACAGGGAGAGAGACATCAATGTGACCCCTAACTGGGGGCCCAACCTGCAACCCAGGCAAGTGCCCTGACTGGGAATTGAACCCGCAAACCATTCGTAGGCTGGCGCTCAATCCACTGAGGCACATTAGGCAGGGCATTAAACTTAAAAAAAAAAATGAATAGACTCCATTAACCCTGTGATCAATATTCCTCTGGAAAATATTTCCAGGGTTGCTTCTGACACGATGAGATGTAGGCCATGGTTTCCCAGGCTGTGCATCTGCCTTTTTTCTATCTGTACATCCTCATCTGTAGGACCCCCAATTTTTTCCCCCAATTAACCCTCTAAAGGGTGCAGGAGGAAAAGAATCATGACAAGTAAAAGGATTGCTGGGAACTGCTTTATCGTTTCCCAAACATTTTAATTCATATTCTCCAGGTAAAATTCCACACAGAGACCACTATTGCTTGAAATTAATTTATTGTAGTGGAATATTGGCAAAGCGGGAGAAGTGGAGATTCATTTTCTCAGGCTGCAGGAAAATGCCCAGCTTCTTTCTAGTGAAGTAAAGGGGAGAGAAGCTTGTATGACTCTAGTTAGCAGAAAGCATCTGTCACACTTAAAACTTATTTTTCTAAAAGCACAAGATAGTTTTGCCTTTTAAAACATTCTCCCAGTCAAAATCCTTACATGGGAAGGCTGGGACTCTAACCTAGGCACAGTTAACTTTGAAAGTCATGCCAGATGGGAGAGGTTCCCCGGAGTGAAAACTCTTCTGCCCCTTTCACCCACCTCTTCTTCCCTGGCTCTCATCCATCCCCACAGAAGGTCTGTGTCTGTTCAGCTCCACCAACACCCTTGCTCTTTCCTGTCTCCGATCCTCTATCTGGAACCCATTTCCCTAGCCACCTTCCTTGAGTATTTTTCAAGGTGAAATTCCGGTAAGTGGTGTTGCCACGTAGTCTGTAGTACACATTTTCAACCAAAAGGACTTTGAGGGGGCTGATTCCCAACACCCTGGCCAACACCCGGGCATTTGAAATTACCAACCTGAAGAGTGAGAAAAAAGATCTGCTTGTTTCAGTATGCATTTTGATGACTATCTGTAATGGTTTTGTGTTTCGTTATCTTCAATCTGTATGAACTGTTTCTTTCCCACTGTCTTGGGCGGGATTACGGTTTTGCTCTGCAGCTAGAGAGCCAGTTGACAAAGCTTAGGCACTTTGAAATAACTACGTCAGTCTGCGGTTCTGAAGTTACAAAAAAAAGCGCGAACTAAGTAGGGGTGAGTGTATATCTGAAGGCGACAGTAGGCACAGCAAGGAGTCCAGGGCTGACGCGGGCTCCGACGTCACTGCTGCGCGCCATTTCCGGTCCCCGGCGCCGGAGCGAATGACTTACCCCTCCGTGGGGCCGGATGCGGGCTCACCGCAACCCCCAGGAGCTCACGATCGCGCGGCGTCAGCGGGCAAGTACACCAGCACCAGCACCCCACCCGCCCCCGGGACCATGGCCACTGACTCGTGGGCCCTGGCGGTGGATGAGCAGGAAGCGGCGGCCGAGTCGGTGAGTTGGTTTCAGCCCTAAAAGGCTCAGAGGGTCAGTTTTGGCCCTGAATCAGATCCCTGGGAATGAACACTCCCTGCGTTTGTACGAACCTGTTGGGATGCGGGCGGGCATGGAGGTTGATCCCTGAGCTGGCTTTGTTTACTCACCCACCTCCCATGTTACGTAAGTGCAGGTGAGGGTTCCCATCTATAAAGAGCCCGGTCACCTGCCTGTGTTCCTGGGATCTGGTTTGATCGTAGATTCCACTCATGTACCCTGGAGTGGATCACTTTTGTAGATGTCATTTTTCCACTCTTTGACTTTGAGCTTCTTGGGCTTAAGGACCATGGGTTACTCATATCTGTGTGCTTCCTCAGCTTCCTTACGTGATGATGAGTGGGCCACTCAATAGGCTTGGCAATCAGTGAATCCTCTCCTGACCTGCTTTAACTTTGTTCTGGGCCTGACACCCAGCAAGCAAGATACATGTTAAACGTTATTATACATAGAACTAATTTCTCTCACCTAAACACTCTTAAGTTCTGATACTGCTTTGAACCTGCTTCTGTCAGAATTTATTTCCGTGAATTAGAGAACAGGGGCTTTGTCTTATTTTTTTATAACTGATAAATAAATAATAACAAATAGTTCAAAGAGTCAATTTTTAACACTGGTTCCCACCACAACCAATTTTTTTCCTACCCAGAGACTCTTTCTCTTGAAACTGATTTAGCCCTGGCTGGCGTGGCTCAGTGGATTGAGTGCTGGCCTGAGAACCAAAGGTCAGGGCACATGCTTGGGTTGTGGGCCAGGTCCCTGACTGGGGGTGTGCAGGAGGCAACCTATGGATGTATATTAATGTTTCTCTCCCTCTCTTTCTCCCTCACTTCCCTCTTTCTAAAAGATAAATAAATTAAAAATTTAAATAAATAAATAAATTAGACCCTGGCTGGTGTGACTCAGTGGATTGAGTGCTGGCCTGCTAACCAAAGGGTCCTGGGTTGGTTTCCTAGTCAGGACACATTCCTTGGGCTGCATACCAGGTCCCCAGTAGGGGGCGCACAAGAGGCCACCACACACTGATGTTTCTCTCCTTCTGTTCCTCCCTCCCTCCCTTCCCCCTCTCTAAAAATAAATAAAATTAAAAAAAAAAAACTGATTTACCATATTGACCTCCTTATTCCCTAAATAACATGCTTGCTTTGCTACTTCTTGAATTTGCAGTTTTAAGTAGTTACTGATTTTGACTCTTTCCTCCATCCTCCTTTCCTTACCACATGTACACCTTGTCATTCCTTACCTTTTCATTATTACATTGTGATTTTTAGTTAGTTCATCAGTACTTCAAGTTTATATTATTAGTAACATGAACAGTTTTACTTTCCTATAAAACTTTTTATTTTTCCTTGGCATTTATAACTGCTTTGTGTTTTTGCTTCATATTCTTCGTACTTCAGTTCAACCCTGAGTTCTTTGCTAGTTGTCTAAGTTTATCTCAGGATGTGCATACACATCAAATATTCTATCAATTCCGTTCTTCCCAGGTCTTTTGCCTGCTTCATACTAGACTAGTTCTCCTGTGTTCAGAGCACTACTGGGGATCCTGTCCTTTCTGTATCTCCCCTCTCCATCTTTCTTGATTTAGTGGAGCTTTCCATCAGCTTTCTGGAAGTATATGGGAAGTAAATTTTTAAAACTGCATTTCCAAAAATACATTATTTTGCCCTATCATTTGATTGACCCTATGGCTAGATGTAGAATTGGAGCTGGAAATGATTCTCCTGCCCAATTTTAAAGGAATTTTTTTCTCTTGCCTTTTAGATTTCTGTATTTGTTGTTGAGATGTGACAAACATCTGACTCTGATTCCTGATGTGACTTGTTTTTCCCTTTCTGAGCTCAGAGAGTCTTGTTTATCTCCAGTATTAGAAAATTCATTATGATATCTCTTGGTATGGGTCTATTTTCATCCATTTTACAGGGCACTGGGTGGGTCCCTTTCAATTTGGCAAATTCTTGTCCTTCGGTTTTGGGAAATATTCTTGAAAATTTTCATTGTTGATTTCTCCCCTTTGTTTTTTCTTTATTCCTTTTTTAAAAAAAATTATTTTTAGTTGGTGGATCTTGGGCTGGCCCTCTGATTTTTTTAAGTCAAGTTTATTGAGGTATAATTTATACATAATAAAACTTACCCTTATTCCATGAATTTTGACAAAGGCATCCAGTTGTATAATCACCACCAAAGTCAAAATATGTTACATTTCCATCACCCCTCAAAAGTTCCCTCAGACTTTTTACATTTAGTCCCTTCTCCCTATCCTCTTCTGGTAACTACTCATTTATTTTCTGTCACTATAATTTTACCTTTTCCAAACATCATATAAATGGAATCATACAATATGTGACCTTTTGAAGAATCTGGCTTCTTTCACTTAGCACAATGCATTTGGGACTCAACCATGTTGTTACATGTATCAGTATTTTATTCCTTTTTATTGCTGAGTAATATTCTATTGTATGAATGTACCACAGTTTACTTATTCTTCTATAAATGGACATTTGGGTGTTTTCCAGGTTTTGTCGATTATGAATAAAGCGACTGTCTACATTAGGATACAGATAATTGTATGGACTTATGGATAAATACCTAATAATGGAATTTGTTGGGTTATGTGTTAAAAGTATTATTAACTTTGTAAATCAGTACATGCCAAACTGTTTTTCAAAGTGGCTATACCATTTTGCATTCTCATCAGTGATGAATTGGAACTGTAGTTGCTCCACACCCTCACCAGCACAGCATAACCAGTTTTCTCTCCGTTCTAATAGGTGTATTATGGTATCTCTCTGTGATGTTAATTTAAATTTTTCCTAATGACTAATGATGTTTAGAATATTTTCATGTGCTTATTTGCCATCCATATTAACTTCTTTGAAGCGACTTTTCAAATCTTTTGCCCATTTAAAAAATCAGATTGTTTTCTTATTATCAAGTTGGGAGAGTTCTTTATATATTCTGGATAGAAGCCCTTTAATAGACTTGCATTTTGCATATACAGTAGTTCCCCCTTATCCGAGGGGACTACTTACTCAGACCCCCAGTGTCTTAGTGAGCCTGAAAGCACAGATGGTACCAAAGCTATCTATACTGTTTTTTTCTGATACATACATACCTATGATAAAGTTTAACTTATGTTAGGCACAGTAAGAGATTAGCAACAATAATTAATAATAAAGTAGAACAATTATAACACTAATTGTGAGAAAAGTTATGTGAATCTCTCGAAATATCTTATTGTGCTGTGTGTACATGCTGGACAGAGGGATGTTTCAAGGTACAGAGCAGGATATTACAAGATTTCATCATGCTACTCAGAATGGCACAGTTCAAAACTTACAGTGTGTTTATTTCTGTGACTTTCCATTTAATATGTTCAGACTGCAGTTGACCGTGGATAACCGAATCTATGGAAAGCAAACCTGTGGATAAGGAGGTCTACCATGTATTCTTCCAGGCTGCAACTTGCCCTTTTATTTTCTTAACAGTACTTTTCAAAGAGCAGACATTTTTTATTTTGATTCATTCTAACTTGTCAATTTTTTAATGATTAGTCCTTTTTGTGTTCTAAGAAATATACCTTGCCCAAGGCCACAAAGATTTTGACCTGTTTTTTTTCTACTAAAGATTTAGAGATTTAAATTTTACATTTATGCCTATGATCCATTTGAGTTAATTTTTTTATGTAGTAGGAAGTATGGATCAAGGTTGATTTTTTTTCACACACGTGTTCCAGTGTCAATTGTCAAACAAGAGTTCTTTATCTTTTTTCTTCTATTTCCCATCTTTGTCTGTTTTGCCACATTTCCTGGGAGATTTTTCTCAACTGCTTTCTGACCAGGGTGGGATTTTACCCTGTTACCTTCTTTTAAATAATATTTTGTGTTTCATTTCTACTATCACATTTTTAATTACAAAAGCTAACTTTTCCCCCCTTACTCTTCCTTTTTTTTTTCTTCCTTACCCAAGGATATGCTTACTGATTTTAGAGAGAGGGGAAGGGAGGGAGGGAGAAAGATAGAAAAACATCAGTGGGACTGAACCCACAACCTAGGCATGTGTTGACCAGAATTGAACCTGGGACCTTTTCTGTATGGGATGCTGCTCCTACCAACTGAGCCACAACAGTCGGGGCAGTGTTCCTTTTTATGAACGGTATCTCGTACTGCTTTCATGGCCATGATATCCTCTCATATTTTTGAGGATATTAATATTGTTTTCCTTAGGTGCTTTTATCTATTTGTTTCACTATTTTTTTTTCGTGATAGAGACTTCTCAGATGTCTGTAATTCTTATCTACTCATATTTAAGAGTGGGTGTCTAAAAAAAGAAATGGGCCTTACCAATTCTGACCTCTCTCTCTTTAGTGTCTTCAGAACATTCTTGCTGGCCGGCAGAGAGGGGCCCTCAGATTTCCTGGGGGGAGGGCAGAGGTCTGAGTCAGTGTCAGTGTCAGGGACAGGAGTGGGGGGCGGGGAGTCTCAGGACTCCTATACCTGGCTTCACTCGGTGCTCCCATTTTCACCGTGGCCCTGACCTGGCTTACTCATTGCAGCGTTTCTCACGCCTAGCCTAGCAGGCACCCCTGAGTGGCCGCGCTGTCTGATCTGTTTTCCCATTACCTGGCTGTGTCAGAAACTTTGGACATGTGTTCTGAATATATACATCTCTATTTAGAAACTGCATAGTATACTATTTTGCTAAATATATTATATACATTATAAAACACACAAAAGTAATAAAAGCTGAGATAAAGATAAAATAAACCATGTTTTCAAATGTTTTCCTGTGCTTCTTTTTGCTGGCTTTATACTTTAATATTTCAAGGTACAATATACACTTAGAAAAAAAACCCTTAATAGCCATGTAAATATGAATACATATTTCAAATAGTTTTGATAGTTTTCAGGTTTTTTTTTTCACTAACTTGTGTTAGGGCAGATTAGATTGTCATTCTGTTAACTCATTAATATGCCTAAAAGAGTTTATTAGGTGTTGGTAGCTTTGTCATTTTCTTATTTGCTTGAGTTTGCAATTGTTAGAATTACTTTTAAGATAGAATGAAAACTCCTAATTCACCCTGTGATAATGAACATTGCTATGTAATATGATTAGCCCCCGTCCTTTTCAGCAGATCTATACTAGCCATTTTATCTACCTTACAACAACAAAACCCTGAATTTTACAAAGCTGAATCTCGGCACCCTATTTTTAGAGTATTATGGTGGGATTTTACCCGGTTACCTTTTTTTAAATAAAAGCTTTATTCAGGTATTTACATATCATATATTTTATCCATTTAAACACACAGTTCTCTGGTCTTTATTATATCCGCAGACTTGTGCAGCTGCAGACCTTTTCGTCACCCGAGAAAGAGACTCTGTATGCCTCAGGGGCCACTCCCTGTCTCCCTCCAACCTCTCAGCCCTGCACAACCAGTAATCTCCTTTCTGTCTGTGTAGGTTTACCTAGTCTGGACATATCACATAAATGAAATCATACAATACGTTTGTGGTCTTTTATATCTAGCTTCTTTCACTTAGCATAATGTTGTCAAGGTTCATCCATGTTGTAGTAGGTTTTCAGTATTCATTCCTTTTTATTGTCAAATAATATTCCAGTGTATGGATATACTGTATTTGTGTTTCCACTCATATCCACTGATAGTCATTTGGACTCTTTCTACCTTTTGGCTGTTACGAATAACGTTGCTATGATCATTTCATGCACAAGTTTTTGTGTGACCATATAGTATTTTCAATTCTCTTGGGTATATATATCTAGACGTGGCATTGCTGGGTTATATAGTAACTGTGTGTTTAACTTTTAAGGAACTGCCAGACTGTTTTCCAAGGCAGCTACACCATTGTATCATTCTTAGATTATTATTATTTTCTTTGAGGTTACTATTATATATGAGATGCACTTTTGTGCAGAGATTAAGACCTCAGACTCTGTATCTAAACAGACTTGGATTGGTATTCTGGGTCCCTCACTTACTAGTTATATGTCCTTGAGCAAACTGCTTAACTTTTCTGTGCCTCAGTTTCCACATCTGTAAAATGGGGATAATCATAGTACCTACGACATTCAGTTACACACCTGATATAAGGGCTATATAAGTGATAGCTATTATTATTGTCATTAACTGTAATTCACCGTTTCTTTGCAGGAATCTTAAACTATTTGTCTGTACTTTATGGATTAGTTAGTTGACACTCAATTAAGATTTATGAATCTGCTAACCATTCACAGATAAAGTATAATAGATCACAATATTCTGAAACTGAACAAATGAGTAAAAACACCCCTGCTACCCTCTGCCTTTATGGAACTCTCACTGAGGGCTCCCACAGGCATTGCGTGATGTAGGGGACTAGGACATACACAGTACTAGGTTACTGTATTTTAGATATTCATTAAGCTTCATTTCTTTGATGAGTAGTAAGACTCCCACTTCACCATCTTGCCTATGGCCCTAATCACTGTAGTTCACTTACCATGAAATCTTCCTTTTTAGTCTCCAGAATCTCAGGTAGCTTTTGAATAAAATACAGTGTGTAACTATAGTTTTCAATTATCTTAATGTATCTTAAAAACTAAAATATTAAAGGCATTGAAAAATGTGGATATTAAAGAGTGTGTGTTTTTGCCTTTTTTCCTTTTGGTTAATTTTCTGAATTTTAAAATACGGTAGTTTCCAGTGAAGATGCAAGTGAAACTGGTTCTTCATTTTTGGTCCAAATAAGTAAAGCAGAGCAAGGCACCAGAACTAGCTGCTTTCAGCAAAAGTTTCAGTGTTCAGTCCACTCACACTGCAGTGGATAATACAAACTTTACTTTCCTGTTGCTTTTGCCTTACAGGTTTTGCGATCTTATAGCCAAATGCGGGCCGAGTTTGTTTTATAGATTCTGCTAGAACCTCTCAGAATTCTGATACAATGTATTAAAACAACATCTATTTGTTTTATTTACATTGTTGCTACCAATTTTTCCTACACATTGTATTTAGTTATGTAACTATTTACTCTTAACTTCAATTTGAACAATATCAACAAAAGAATGGTTTGTCTTCTTGCCATTGAATATTAAAATGCTTTACAATAATGGATATTTCTAACTGTTTTATACATCAATAACTTATTTATACCTCAGCCCTAATAATTTATTTTAAGCAGCATTTATCACCCTAGGAGTGAGTACTATTAACCTTACTCTTGTAAATATTGCTAATAGTCAGTCTGCCTCTTTTATAACAGCCCTGACTACTACTGGACTTAAACTAGGTTCATTGGCAGGGTGTGGAGGAGGAATGCTTTGGTGAAGACTAAATGATAATGAACACCTAACCCACTTACATACCATACCATGTACTGTCCTGGTTGCTTCATATTCATTATCTGTTAGGGTGCTATCTAGTCTTCAGAATTAATGAAGATTTTTACTGGTTTCTGATGGTTTTTTTTTTTTTTTGCCATTTTCCTTTTTTGCCAGTCTTTCCAGTGTGTCCTCCCCTTCCCCCAAACACCAAAGCAGAGACACCAGAAACACCCTTTTCAGTTTCTGTAAGCAGAAGTTCCTCCATTCCTAATTAACCAACCATTAAAACAAACGTTTGCCCTGACTAGTGTAGCTCAATTGGTTGGGTGTCATCCCACAAAGTGGAAGGTCACGGGTTTGATTCCCGGTCAGGGCATATGCCTGGGTTGTAGGTTCAGTCCCTGGTTGGAGCATATATGATAGGCAACCGATTGATATTTCTCTCCTACTCTTTTCCCCTCCCTTCCCCTCTAAGAATAAATAAATTAAATTAAACAAACAACTTTTAATTCTTCCCTCATCTTTCTTCCTTCTTGAACTTAGAGAAAAGACAGAAATGAACCTCAAGCTGTAAAGAACCTGTGTGGATGGTGTTTTAGGAAATACGCCCCCCCTTTTTTTTGGCCCTGGTTAGTGTGACTCAGTGGATTGAGCATGGGTCTGTGAACCAAAGGGTCACCGGTTCGATTCCCAGTCAGGGCACATGCCTGGGTTGCAGGCCAGGTCCCCCCACACCTGGTAGGAGGTGCATGAGAGGCAGCCACACATTGATGTTTCTTTTCCTCTCTTTCGCCCTCCCTTCCCTTCTCTAAAAATAAATAAAATCTTTTTTTTAAGAAATACCCATTTTTTGTGACTTCTACCCTGCACTGAATTGTCATTGACACCACTTATTATGCTAAATATTATAGCACCTGCTTTATGCTATGTCCAAAGATCAATTAAAAATAAAAATATCTCCTGTCTTTGAAGTATTTTCTTTTTTGTGTCAACTTTATTGAGGTATGGCTGAAAACTAAAAGAGTATTTTTGTTCTACTAGGGGAGATAAGTCGTGGCAGGATATCTTTAATTTACAGTGTTTGATCCAAATCTTTGGTAATTCTTTCTTGGAAATGTCTCTTCACTCTGTCCCTTCCTACCTATTCTCACTTCAGCCTGCTGGGTATTTTGATTGCACAGTGTGCCATGATCCTCCAAGCTGTTCCTCATTTAAAATACCAGGTCTCCAGCACAAGGTGGCCTCAGTGTGAGTGAGGCTACACATCTGTACGCTGTTGGTCCTGTGGCTCAAATGTATCCTGCAACATCCCACTTACAGACACATTTTCCATGATCTCTTTAAACTTCCTCTTGTCTGGAATATGAGAGCATGGCAACTCAAATGATATTCTATTGAGAGGTCTTTGTATCAGAGAATTAAACAAACTCATAAATTATAATTATCTCTAGGGGTTGTAATTGGAGATTACAAAAAGAGCCAGGCAGAACAATCTAATGAATAGGTCTTGAGGATGGCTGATGTCTCCACAGCATCACTGGGGAAGCTCTGTTGATTCAAAATCTTTTAAGTTATTTTTCTGACACTCTCCCTCCCCCCATATTCTCCATTTAGTTGAGCAACTTGCATCTTAAGGAAGAGAAAATCAAACCAGATGCCAATGGTGAGTAACTAAAAACTGGTTTGAAAACAAATGTGACTTACTTCAGTATTTCTTTTGACATAACTATCTGCAAGAATATTATATATGGAACCAGACAGGGGCTGGCAGATGTTAGCACTTATCTGACCTGGAAATCACTAAACTGGACTGTTTTGTATTAATTGTGAGTAATATAAGCATGAGGTTGGCTAATTGACTTATATATTATTAAATGTATTACTAACCATGAGACTATAGTGCCCAAGATTATTTCTTGTTTTACAAATATTCCTGAATTTGTGATGAACTAGACAAAGTATGAGTAACCTGAGAGTTAACATATTGTAATTATTCTGAAATCATGTACCAAAAATCTAAGATGTCTCTTGAATTTTTGTTGATGTACTTAATAATATAGGGGGAAAACTGTAACATTTACCTCACTGAATTCACTTATAATTTGTGTTTTCTATATTTTTACCTAACTACAATATTGTTTGAATATACATTTCTATTAATTATATACATAGACTCTTAATGGCAGTATGTGTATTCATATACTGATGAAACTCAATTTGCACAGGTATTCCTCTGTTGAGCATTAAGGTGATTTCTGATCACTGATTTCTGTAATCATCTTTATATAACATTTCATAAATATTAATGCTATGTAGGAAATTAACATTTAGAAGTATGGTAAGAGGACTCAGAATAGGGAAGTACTAAAATATAAGCTATATTGTTGTAATTATTTATTTAGGAACAATATGTTTTTATCTGTGGCTTGGCTTCCTCATTGTTTGTTTTTTTTTTTGCTTCTCAGGCTTTTACATTCCTAGTGTTGTAGAATTTGAATTGTCTCAGCTGTTGGGTGTGGGATTTGATTTTGAATGATAGCCACTTTGTATCTGATAAAGGTGCTGTTGTCAAGACCAATGCTAACACAGAGAAGACAGATGAAGAAGAGAAAGGTAACACAGCCTGAGAACTATACTACCAAGGTTCTACAGTCTAAGAGACTGGATTTTTAAAAAAGATTCTATGTATTTAATTTCAGCGAGGGGGGAGGGGAAGAGAAAAAGGGAGAGAAACATCAACACACAAGAGAAAAATCAGTTGGTTGCCTCTCACATGCCCGCAACCAGGGACCTGGCCTACAACCCAGGCATGTGCCCCAACTGGGGATTGAACCCATGACCCTTCAGTCTACAGGCTGGTGCTCAATCCACTGAGCCACACCAGCCAGGGCTGAGAATGGATTTTTAAGAGGCTTCGTTTTTACACCTAACTTGGCTTGACTTTAATGGGAATCACAGTGCTAGTAAAAGTTCAACATAGTCATTGGTGAAGGAATTCTAATTGTTCACATTTTAAAGAAATTTTACTTTGAACAACTGATGAACTTCAGCAGCAGCAGGAAATATTCCCTGAATGATTATTTTTTACAGGGCATTATAAAAGAAATTGTAAGTTGCATCCCCATTGTCTAATAAAATTAAACTTAATGATATTTCGTTACATATAACATGGGTAACAAGATACAAACAGCTTATATGATGCAAACCAGACTTAATTTCTGTGTTTTTTTCATTCTTGTGATATTTTTGTTAGGTTAATCATTTAAAGTTTATATTAATTCCAAATTGGTGAGTAAATATTTGGGTCTAGAGGAATAGATAATCTCAGGAAAGGACTAGAGTTCTATTCCTAATTAGGACTAGAGTTCTAAAGAAGAATATGAGACCCAAATGAATGATATGAGTATCCTAATCTTTCTCTTTGTTTTAAGATTTTATTTAATTATTTTATAGAGAGGGGAGGAGAAACATCAGTGTGTGAGAAAGATATCTCTATTGGTTGCCTCTCACATGCCCCCTACTGGAGACCTGACCCGCAACCCAGGCATATACCCTGACTGGGAATCAAACCAGCGACCTTTTGGTTCGCAGGCTGGCGCTCAGTCCACTGAGCCACAGCAGCTAGGGCCATAACCTTTCTCTTTAATAAATAAATTAATTATATTTATAAATCAAAACTATGATATACCTTGAATTAGAAGTCCTAGTACACATATTACTGCTTAAAATACCAATGGCAATTAAATTTAGACAAATGTACAGTGGATTTCATAGGTTTTTAAAAT
>PVKM010027977.1:0-18505 GCA_004027735.1 Carollia perspicillata
CAGCAGAAACCAGTGTGAGTAGGTCTGAGCCAGAAAGGAGGGAGGAAACAACGTGGCTTCCCAGGTCGGGGTGTTTGGAGAGAGGTACCACGATTGGCATGTGCTGTGCTCTGCATCCCGCGAGGATGAGGTGACCCCGTTCCCGGGGGAACACGCCACACAGGGTGCTGTACCAGCAGGGATGCGTTTGTCTGCCCACATCCATTCTCTCTCCTGCCCCCTCCCCGGCAGCAGCCATATTCATCTATCAGTTGGCTGGTTGGAGAGGGGCTCCAGGCGGGCTGTTGAGCAAGCCCATATGGCATGAGGATTGGATTCATGTCTTTGGCCTTATTAGCACCATGTTGGAAGCAACTGAGTTAACCAACTAATTAGTACAGAGACGCATAGGGTGTTCTCTGGGACTTGGAATCGGTTTCCTTTAAATTAGCCATGTCAATTATCAGAAGTTCCTAGATGCCGAGAGTTGGAAAAGGTCTGGCAGGATTTAAAAATATATAGGGAAGCAAGGAAAAATGGAATGAAAAATGAAAAACACACCCACCGTACTGGGATTGGGCTTTTCCTGGACACGAATGCTCACTGTTAAGGTACTGTGAAGGGCTGGTGCGGCATTCATTCTGATGACTTTCTCTACCATGTTCCCAGGAATTTCTTAATTTTCCCTTTTCCTTTTTTCATTCTCCGGATTCATGGGCTGGAAAACTTAACCTTCTTTAACTTCTGCTTGTGTGTGTGACATGCTGTTGAGTTGGCTGGGGACCCTGTGAATGAGTGACATCCACACTGCCCTGTCCTCGACAGCCCTGCCCAGCTCCTGCAGACTCATGCCTGTGGCCTCTGTTACGGAGTCGATCTGTCTCGTAGTTGGTCTTCCTCTTTTCCCGTTGCCTTCTGTTTTCCCCAGCATTGTTTTCTCTCCCCTAGAACCCTGCCTTCTCGTGATATGCCCGAAGTAGAACAGCTTCAGTTTTGTCATCTTTGCCTCCGGCGTTGCTTCAGGTTTAATTTGCTCTAGGACTTCCTGCATACCAATGTGGAAACAGACATCAAGCATTAATCTCCCTATCTTTCGGGGATGGTATCCCTCGATTTCTCTTGGGAGACTTATCCACCTTCCCTTTGTCTTATGGGATTATACCTCAAGGTAGTTGGCCTTTCTGAACCCATGAGATGGGCAGTTTTGTGATTCAATCCGAGCCAGAGGCATTCACCTGGGAATGGTTTTGCCTCTTGGGGAGCATTTAGCAATGTCTAGGGACATTTTTGGTTCTCTCTACTAGAGAGAACGCTACTGGAATCAAGTGCATAGAAACCAGTGATGCTGCTAAATACCCTACAATGCATAGGGTCAGCTCCCTACAGCAAAGAATGATCAGTCCAACATGTCAGTAGTGCAGAGGTTGAGAAACTCGGATTTAAGCCAACTTGCACTTTCTCTTCTGGTACGCTGAAGCATCAGGGATGTGGTATAAGCAACAAGCCCCAAAATGATTTGAACTCATTTGTTTCGGTAACAATGCCTCGTTTGGATGGTTAAGTTGGCTAGGCCTCCTAAAACCTTCCTGGGCTCCATTTTTCTTCTGAATTAGAACTCCAGCCTTTGTGTTTGTTCCGTGATCTCCACTATGGGCTTTCGATACAGTCTTCTCTGGTTGAATTGACCAGGGTAATGTTCTGTTGCCTGCAATCAAAGAACTCTAAGCTGATGTGAAATAGCTGATGGTTTGTTAACATATGTATGTCAAACGACACCTCATAAACAGATGGTACCTTATAAATCCTACCTCTGGTTACTAAGTAGTTATCTGGTAGTTGAGGGTCAAGTTCGAGCAAGCATAGGCAGTAGGACAGACAACCCCACGTATTTGAGGTTTCTATTCCTGCAATGGTAAGGAGAGTCAATAGACCAACAGATAGCTTGAGAACTCTTCCCCAAACAGGGAAATAAAGTTTTCCAGGATGGTAGGGTATCACTGGCAGCAGATCAAGTGCAAATGTAAGATATAAACAGTAAGACTTAAAAAAGAACAGAAAGTGACCTGATATATTTGAAACCGTGCTTGCTTTTGACCTTGTTGGGCTACTGTGCCCAACATGTAAGCCAGGGGCTACTGATGAATAATGTTTCTTTTTTTAAAAAAAATCATTCTTCTCACTTCAAGCTTCATTTCAAAATAATGAAAGCATCAATAGCAGTACCTCACTTGCAGGCGTAGACGTTTTCTTTAAAGATTTTAAAGCTCAGGGCTGACACTAGCCTGGTACTCTAATTTTTTTTCCAATTAAGATGAGCCAGGGAGCAGTTTCTTGATTGCCAAGGCTGGGCCAGGTGAGTGTGGGTGGCTGCCTGAGCCTCTTTGGAGACATTGGGAGCTGCCTCATGAAAAGACCTGTTTTGTTGGAAGCTTCCCTTTTACGAAGTGCATGGGTTGGAATACGTTAAACTGTTCTTCAGTGAACAACATTGTAAAAAAATATGTGAGCATACAAATAGAGGGTCGTGTTGGAGATCTCAGGAGGTTCATTGTACTTCTCAGAGACAGTTTCTTTTTTAAGATGCCAGCAAAATGCCATGGTATTTTATTTTTGTCTGCAGTAAATTGCTCTGGAAATTTAAACAAATTAAACATCCTGTTTTGTGTTTTTGAGATGCACTGGGGAAACGCAGCCTCTCTAGTCTGATGTTTCAGGTGGGAAGTGAGATATTGTGCGTAATCACCTTTTTGAAATAGTTATGTATGCACAGGGGTTAGGGGAGGGCGCCTGGGCCATTCCGCATCACCTGGAATTGCAAGCAGTCGTGTTTATTATCTAAAGAGAAGGAAAACAGAAGGGAAAGTTCTGGAGAGTGTGCGTATGTGCGTTATGCTGACAGATGAGAAATCCCTTCTGTTGCTTTTTATAGTTTAGTAATTGATCTCTAATATAGAATAAGAGTGGTAATTAAAATCTGTCATTGAAGCCATTTTTAAAACTTATTTAAATAAATATTAATAAGAATAATAATGGTCATCACTTAAACGGAAGACAACGGGAGAAATTAGCAACTAAAACTTAGAGCCGGCCTTCGGCATGTGATGGGGCTCTGTTTTCCTTGAGTGCCCGTCACTGCAAAGCATTTCCCCTTTATTTCCGATGTTGGTAAATGGAAACAGCTGTGAGATACACACCCCTTCCTCCTCACACACACTGCATTTCTCTGGAATGGAAGGACTGCTCGCCTTCGGTACCTTCCTGCTGGGAAAGATGGAACAGTCTGGAAGGCTTGTGCCTCTGGGCCTGAGTAATAAAATTAGCCTGAGTGACAAATTTTAGGGCTTCCCCTCTTCATGGGGGAGTCTCCTTGACAATAGGAACTGTCTGGTGTGGTTACATTTCATGAGAACATCTCAACCCCCTATCAGCTTGAACTCTCAGTTGAAATACTCCATTTAAAGGCCAAGCAGACCCCAAATGAATGGATGATTGCCGCACCTTTCAAATATCACTTAAAAAAAATCTATGAAGTGAAGGCTCAAGTCCTTTGGGCCAGAGAAGAAACAGACTGTCACCGAGCCCTCCCTTTGCTCAGATGCTGGTGCTGTCCCCTTCCTGCTGGCTTCCTCTGCACTCTCCCAACTCCCTCCTCCCCTCCCCCCCACACTCGAGCTGCACAGAATTCTGGTTTGGGTGTATGCCCGGAAGGCTGAACTACACTAGAAGGGTCGTCAGTGGAGGTGCTTTTTTTTTTAGAATGTCATTGTTTAACTTCAGGGTCCTGTTGTTCTTGTGTGAATGCAATGTCAGAAATAAATTTCACCACATAATTTTCCAGCACTGACGGGCCTTTGCCACCTGCCATTGGATCGCGGTTTACCTTTGTTTTCCTGCCATGTTGAGACCTATCCCTTTGAGTCACAGTAATTTCACTTCTCAGTGCAGCCCCCCACGGAGGCCTCTGCTGCCAGGTGTGACTCTGGTAACTTTTAGGTATGGACTGATTTCTTCCACAGGCTTTGCTTTTCATTATTTTTACAATCCCAAGTGTCACGAATCCTGTCACTTGAGCAGTGTTGACTTGCGATTGATCCCACGTGTGTTATCTGTTTTTGTCCTCAGTCTTGACTGACCAGGAAGGCCTGGTCCTGCTTACCAAAATGTGGGATTGAGGTCTCTTTGCTGAGACAGTTTAGGGGGAAAGAACTGGGGTAGGAAGAGAAAAAAATGTGATGGCTTTAATTAAGAACCCACATTTAATTGGAAAGAAGGAAAACCGAAATTTTTCATTTCCTCCATAGTGAGGATTTTGGAAAAATCCTACTGCTCTGAAGTCAGAAGATTGATTTTATAAAGTACAAGCAGATTGTTTTTGAACTCAGTGTTAAAAGCTCTGCTGTCAGAGTTGACAAGTTGCCGAATTCAATTTTCAACCCAAAACTTAGAACACTGAGGAGACACTGTGTCTCCTCAGTAGCTTATCAAAAGAAATGCTGGGGCAGGTTTGCGCTGCTGTCTCCCGCTGGCCAGGTGGAGGGAGGCAGGTGCCCCATCAAACGATCTCCGCTTCCTCTTGTAGACAACGCATTTTTGAGATGAGCTGCCCTGTGAAGGGCTCCGGCAGCCCAAGCTTGCTCAGACTGGGTGACCGTGACAGGCTGCCCAGGTCACCTCTCTAAGAAGGTGGAGAGTTTTGTACCATCTTCGGAGAAGCGTCAAGTGCCAGTGATCTTGGCCGAGGACTCGGTGGTCTTCGTGGTTGGCAGAGGAAGGATGAAGAGGCACAGACGTTAATTCGCACACCAGTTGCTTCCCAAGGACAGTACACAAGGTGTAGACTTCCACGTGGAGCTGTCGCCAGCCCTCTCATCTTTCTTTCTCTTGGGTTAAAAATTAGCCAGTTATGTGGCTCTTGACTTCTCAAGATCTTCCTTATGCAAGTAGACAATAACTGGTTCTCCTAAACAAAGGAGGTGTGTTACAACTAACATATTAATACGGGCAAGTATTCAGTATTTACGGTGTGCCATATACTGCCTTAGAGTCCATTTACATTTCATAACAATCCATGAAGTAGGTAATGTCATCACCATTGTGCCTATGGGAGAGTGAGGCTGAGAGGGTTTACTCAGAATTTCCTGCGTGCAGAGCAGAAGAGCTGGGATTTGGACTCAGCTCCGTGGAACTCCTCACCTGCCTTCTTAACACTATGCCGTAAACTGCCTCCAGAGTGATGGCAATGATGAGCCCAGTGGTAGAATTTCTTCCTACAGATTTTTTCAAAAGTAAATAAATAGCATGACCTTTTGAATGCTCTTCAAGTTGTGTGATTCTATTAAGTCTTACATTTTCATAGGCTTTTATTTTGCATCCACGTGGTCTTTGATAATTCAGATTTATCTATTGCTATATTTTTTTATAGTCCTGCAATGTTACAAAACCTTATTAAATTGAAATCGTGTTACCTGGAACTCTGAATTAGCCAGATGTTTTCTTGTGGTTACCCCTCACCCCCATGTATTTCACTCTTGGAAGAAGAAAACCACAGGAAAATAAGCTTATGTTGTTTTCTTTTAGATGTCATGCCTGACATCTATCTATAACTAGTTAGATGTTAAAATATGAGTATGTCTCCTTCTGATTTGGAAATTCTTTCTCAACAGCCAAGTCCACTACAAACGTTAAGGGGGGTGTATGAGGAAGGGTAAGCTAATGTCTGTGACAGAGGGTCTCTGTACCTTACAGCTCATCATAACCCAAGTTGATTTCTTGTCCATCTCCCAGTGCCTTGGAGTCAGTGGTAGTGGGGTGCCCCCCTAATCCACACACTCATTCAGATACCTGTACTCTTCCTGTCTTCTGGCTCTGATATTCCTCTAGAATCTCAGTTTCCTAAAGACTCTAAGGAACCTGACTGGCAAACAAAGGGAGGCAGCAAAACTGGAAGATTCTCTGGGAAGATTTTAGTGGCCAGGATTAAAAGTGGTACACAGTCCTTCAGTCCACATTCCCGCAGCAGAGACGCAGCCACATGACCCCACCTAACTGCAAGGGACTCTGGGAAATGTAGTCCAGCTCTGCGCCCAAGGCGGGGGTCAGGGGGTCGGGGAAGATAAGATTTGGTATCTACCTAGCAAGATCTCTGTCTCAGCAGTGACTTAAAATCTTGAGATTTTATGGCCCTTCTGATATTGTAAAACATCTAAGAGACATCTAATTATCATTTATATTACTGGTTTCCAAAACCTGGGTCTTTAAAAAATATCTCTGGAACTTTCCTTAGACCCACACAAAGTCGGAATGGGAGGGGAGTTGGGGAGTGTGGAGAAGCAGGCCAGGAATCTACATTTTTCAGTTCTCTAGATGATGTGGACATAGCCAGTCTGGTGCCAGTGTGGTGTTTGGGAATCCCTGATCTAGATAAAGCACTTCATGGATGATGGATGAATTCATTTCAGGAGGATTTTTAGCAAAAAGGACCAGGAGGAAAAAGAGTGGCTTTCAGTCACTTGGTAAAGTAAGTGAACCCAAATCTCTCTTTACCCCAACTCTTCTAATTAGTCTAGACTTCAAACTGTGGTCAGGTGTTTTGAAAGTTCATAGAGTGCTTCACAGATAAAACTGTTTAATTTTCCAGTGAAACGCCTCATATAGGAGAAGAGCTACCCTGGTATTGTGGACACTGACTACCTATATTTTCTTATAATACTAAAAAAATTCTCCATGTCTCCTTTCAACCATTTTTACTCCCTTGGTGAGCACAATTATAGATTCCTAGTTACGTAAACTACCCCATTAGACAGGAAGGCAATTGCAGTGAAGTGTTTTCTCAAGCACACGGATTTGGGTTTTAAGTATCCAATTGTGTGTTTCCTGTTTTGATCTTTAAGTATGTGAAATTGCCAGTTTGTTTATTTGTTTGTTTTTAACCCACGTGTTTCTCACACGAACTTCTTCTGCCCCACGTGCATTTTTAATAGCTTTGGCAGGATGAAGGTAGCCTCTTCTAACCAGTAAAAGTTGCAGTGGTGAAATTAGTCTGGTCAGGTTCACAGAGCCATTCCATGGTTGCTATCCCAGGTGAGCGTGGAGGTCACAGGGTGATATTTCAGCTTTTCTCATTTGTGTTGCGATCAGGTTGGATTTATGAAAGACAGCAGAAATTTATCACCTTTCTCTGTTATTCTAAAACCATAATTTTCTAGTCTCTTGATTGCTTGTGAACATTTCTGATAAAACGGATAGCTCTCTGACCCTTCATAAAAGGATTTAAGACCTTAAATTATCTATTGCTGTGATCCAAGCAGAGGGTGAGAAACCTCAGTCTGCTGCAGTTTCATTCCGAGGGCAACATTGCAAGCCATTCTGCACAGAGCTGCGATTACAGTGCCTTCCCAGTTACTCTGCGTTGTCCACCTCGTAACCCCCACCTTCCTTAGCCTTGCACTCAGGCACCTCCATCGTCTGACCTGTACTTAAAACTGCTGGGGAGCTTTCCAGACGTTTAACCTCTAGGGTCTACCTGAAATCTCTACCCTAGCCAATCAGTCATCATCCTCCAGATTACCTCGAGTTTCCTGCCCCTTTATCTTCATACCTTGTATTTCCAAACCCCATCTCCTCCCAGATGAAACTCAATCCATTCGTTAAGATTCAGTTTGGAATGTCACAGACTCTGAAATCTTTCCCGCTCAACTTAACGATGGCAGTTGTTGCCTCACACACTGTTTACCAAGATGCATTTAGTCTGGGGTGTACATGTTAGATTTCCCACCAGAGTACAAGCTCCTGGAGACCCAGACCCTATTCTATTCATCTCTTTTTTCTTACAAGGCTTTAATCACAATGAGTATTTGGTAAATAACCTTCATAATAGGCAGTGTTCAGTTGAGGATTATCATGCACAGTGAAAACCCAACCTTCGATTATTACTTTAGAGCATGGTTTCCCAAAGCGGAATACTAATATAAGTTAGTTGGGGAAAAAATATCCACTCACATATACATAGGTTGCCTTACCCCAGGGCTTTTCAGGGCCTGTAATGTGCTTATAGGATGTAATATGCTAATGGGACTATGTAAGAGGGAATGTTGAAGGCATCATATTTCATATTCTTTTGACCATAGAACTCTTTTTTGTGAAGCATATTGATGAACCAGGGTTCATCATTTTTAGTAATTCATTTGGGAAAGTATTGACTAGGAGTAATATTCTACATTTTTGTGGTACCCTTTTATGATTAAAGTCATTCTTGCTTTCTCTATGTATTATTGATTGTTCGTAAGAAAACAAACAAACAAACAAAACCCCAGTGGTTTTCTAGTTTGCACTCCCAGGCATAATTATTTTGGGTATTGTGTGTATGTGTGTTTGCAAATGCCAACATGCATCAAATATGCTGTTTGCTTTAGCTAAGAATTATACACAGTTAGGGAAAACCCTGATCATCGAGAGGAAGCCAGCAGCAGTGAAGACGTGCAGCTGAGAGTCGTGCTCTTGTCCAGCATCTCCGAGAGAGATGCACAGGCCTCCGTCGGAAGAGGAGTCTTCCTGAAGGTCACTCGCCATTCTGACTGTTTATGTAAATCTCCATTAACGCACGTTTTAGCTAATGATTTGCCAAATAAAGTCGACAATTAGGGTTTGTCTGTGGGTTCTTCGGTCAGTCATTATTGATTGATCTGTTCCACACCTTCTTTCCATGGCCACAGAATTTAAAAAAAAAAATCAGGTCATTGTGTGTTTAGATTTCTGCCCTTTAAATGAGGTCTATTAGCGACAGCAATCACTTGTCAAGTCTGTGATGGCGTGTACTGTACTGTGGGTGAGATCGAATTTCAGAGCAAGGGGAGTTAAAGGATCTTTTAAGGTGAAGTTAAACCTGTGATTTTCTATGAACTTTGGGGTACCTAATTAGGCAATTAGTAACAAGCAGGAGTTTCTAAATGTCAAGTGTATAATTATGAAATAAACAAGAGCTGGTTTTTCCAATAAATGCCTATGCTGTGCCCTATTACTTCTTAGAGGTCCCCAAACAAAGTCTTCCGGTGAAGAGTACAAACTTGGGATGGATTTCCACCGCTGAGGGCAAGAATCTTGTCTTGTGGAACATACTTACTAAATGGATTGGGTAAGAGTAATGCTTACCCTGGCAAACCTGTGGGTGAATATGTATTACTTCATCTCTCAAACCACAGGTTTTAAAGAAGGCCAATTTTATTCCTCTTTATATTTTTATTTTGCTTCCTTCAGCTTTGTTTACCGTTGAGTTCCACCACCACCCATTTCCCTCTCATTTCAGAATTCAAAATAATTACTTTTTAAGATGAAAAATGAATTAAATTTGGTGAGGGCAGGGAGTAGGGGATTATAAGACAAGTCAAGGATAGTGATATTAAATCAAGTATGAGGTCTCTTATGTTTGGGCTGATAATAGACAGTTAACCACATTTCAGACTATAAAACACTGTAAAGTTATGATGGATGAGGGATTTCCTTTTTTAAGCCCCCACCCCCCCCACCATTTACTTTTGTTGTCTGTCCCAATAGTCAGTGTTTGACGAATTCCCATAGGTTTTAGCCAATTAAATATGAGGGCCTATTACATGCTAGAGAGAGTGGCAGACACAAAGAAAATGAAAGTTCTTATCTCTGCTTCAGGGAAGTTTTAAAAATTATTGAGGGGGCAAAGTGTATACAGAGTAGAAATATTTAGCAATTTTTATGATTAAACTTTTTTTGGTCACTAGCGTACAAGTAATATATAAATTTGTTCTTTTACGTTAAAGTATTATAATGCACATATGGCTTATTTTCCTCTGAGGTAAATAAAGGGATAAGTAAGTAGGTAGATAGGTCGACTGATCAATTGATCTTGTTCTTTTCTTTCAAATACCTTCATATCAACATACTTTTATCTGTTAATTTCTCTAATGATTGGCATTTGCAGTATGTTGCTGCTTGGCTGCATTCAATGGAGAAACTTCAATAACAGTGGTTTAAACAAGATAGAAGTGCATTTTTCCTCATGAAAAAGAAGGCCAGGAGCAGATAGTGTAAGGATGCTGTGGCAGCTCCCTGATAGTGGTCGTTATCCAGGCTCTTCCTAGCTTACTATCCTGGCAAGTCTTTGTCCTCATGGTCCAACGTGGCTGCTAGAGTGCCAGAACCACATCTGAATTCCAGGTAATGGGACTGTGAATATGGAGGACAAAGGTGTGTGTCTTTCTCATTGACCCAAATTTAGTCCTGTGGCCATAGTTAACTGTAAGGAGGGCTGAGAAAAAAAATTTAAGTTGGGTGGCAATAAGTTGGTCCAACTAGAGATCAGGGTTTTTATAATAAAGAAAAACAATAGGAGAGAATTGGAGAGGCAGCTGGCAGTCTTTGCCACAGATTATTACCAATGTTTTGTTATTCCAAACCATGCAAAAATGAACATTCTTGAACATGGATAATTGTGTTTGTTCCTTCTAGTAAGGATATACATTCAGTGGGTTTTAGTGACAGAAAAGTCATGAGTAGGAGCTTGGAGAAGGGTGGGATCATGGTGGGCTGGGGTGGTCAGACAGGCCATTGTCGTTGAGGAGGATCTGTGCTTGGTCCCGATGGCTGGGTAAACTGTAGATGGCACGGCAGGTAACTAACAAATGCCAGTTCATTCATTCATTCACACATGGAACAACTATTGATTGGGCACTCACTACACTGCTCACACGGAGATGGGACGAAGCCCCTGCCCTCATTGGAACTCACAGACAAATAATTTACGCCACTTTGGTAACCAGAAACATGCCTTTGGAATAGGCATCAAGGGGACCTAAGGCTGGATAAGAAAGCTAGGGCCAACTTGGAGACAACTTGGGGGTCTGTTAAAAGAAATTAAACCTGCTTTTGTAGCCAGTGGGGGGCCACTGAAAACTTTTTATCAGAGGAGTGACCTGACCCAAGTGGTGTTTGAGGAAAATGAACCAGCATGCTCAGGTTACCCGGAGGAAGTCAAGAAAAATTTGAAGCAAAGGGCTGAGCTTTTCCAGAGGGGTGATGTGGGCCTGAGCTGGAGTTTCTGCTGGCCTACAGGGCCTGTCCAGTGTGGTGGCTCAGGACGTGCTCTCTGGAGACGGCTGGTCCTGGCTCAGGATCCTACCTCTGTCTCCTGATATTGGGGTGGCCATGGTATCTGTCTTAATCAGCTTGGCCTGGCGTAACAAAAAAAACATAGACTGGATGGCTGAAACAAGAGAAAGCTGTTTTCTGTTTTAGAGGTTGGGAAGTACAAGGTCAAGGTGCTGGGTGATTCAGTTCTTGGTAAGAGCTCTCTTTTTGGCTTGTAGATGGATGACATCTTGCTCTGTGTGTGTGTGTGTGTGTGTGTGTGTGTGTGTAAGAGAGAGAGAGAGAGAGAGAGAGAGAGAGAGAGAGAGAGAGAGAGAGAAGAGAGGGGGAGGGAGAGGGTAGGGGACAGAGAATGCTCTGGGCTCTCAATTCTTCTTCCTCTTCCTCTTCTTGCCAGGGCACCAGCCTCATCAGATTGAGGCTTCATTCTCCTCCTGACCTCATTTAACCTTTATTACTCTTTAACAAGGCCCTGTTTCCCAATGTTGGGGGTCAGGGCTTCAACATAGGAATTTAGAAGGGACACAACCATTCAGTCTATAACAGCCCCCATAGCCACTGGAACTGCAGTTTTCTCATCTGCAGAATGAGAGAAGTTCCATCAACCTCCCCGCTCAGTTGTCATTGTCATGAGGATTCAGTGAGGTGGGGTTTGTAAAGCACTCAGCACAGTGTCTGGCACATGCGACGTACGCAAAACTGCAAACTAGAAGGGATAAGTGGGCCAAGCATTTCAATGGAAAATTTTAAGGCTGGGGGAACAGATGCGGACAGCAAGGGAGAGCGAGGACACAGACGTGACGCTGAGGATCTAAGCCAGGGTGACGGGGAGAGTGATGTCAATGGACAGAAATAGGAGAGCCTGGGAAAGAGCCAGTTTTAGGGGAGAGATTGATGAATTCGATTTTAGGTGTGTTACATTTGGTGAGATGGCTGGATATGCAAGTGGAAATTTCCAGCAGACAGTTGGGGTTTATTTACAAGCAAGGATGTATAGCTGCTAACGACAGCACCTGGGGGACACAAACTTGGTAGAGGCTGAACTCCAAGAGGAGAGAAACAGAGAATTCAAATGAACCTGCACAGACCCGATAAACAGGAGGCCGCTGCCTCTGCAGTAGAAATTTAGTTTTACAAAGTTTTCTGGTGGTCGAACAAATGAGTAGTCTGAGGCAAGCTTTGCACTGGGAGCTGCACCAATGATTTCCTCGGTGCTCCACCTCGCTTTGTGTACTGCAGAGGCAAGGAGACAGTTCAGGATGTAAAGCCAAACAAACCCACGTGAAGACATTTCCATCTTGAGCGTTGGGATTGTGGATTTCACGTGAAAGAGAGGAGCGGCTTTCTTGATAGTGGGGCAAAGTCTCTGTGGAATTTCTGAGCTAGGATATTGTCTCTTAACACTGCAGAGCCTCCGAGCAGTCTGAAAAGCCCTTAGCACTTCAGGATCCAATTAAAAGGGAATTATTTTTCCATTCCACAGCTAAAGAAATGGATCAACAAAGAAGCTGAACGACTGTGTTTTAAGACCTGACAGATGTAACACGACAGACAAGGGAATGGGATTCGGAAGGTCCCTTCTTTCGGAGATGCTAAGTTATTTTCTTAGTGTCATTTGTCAGTTCTCCCAGCTATGAGGGACTTGAAATCAACCTTTGATAGACTCATGCCAGTAAATAAAAAACAGCCCACCTCCATTCGGGCAGGCAGTGGCAACGAGCAAGTATTTAGAATGTATCGCCCTAGACCATTAGCTTTGCATTCTCCATCCTGTGCGCTTCACCCACGGGATCCTTCATACTCCTCCCAATAAAAGTAAAATGCTCCTTTCCTCATTTCAGTTTGCACTCACTCACTCCGTTCTGTAGGGGTAGTTCTTGCTAACAGCCCCAGTGCCTTTTAATGACCAAATCACTTGGACTTTATTTTTTTATGTTCCTTTCTTGATCCTTCTGCTGTTTGACACGACTTCATCAAACTCTGTTCTGTCTTCGTTGTCTCAGGGCATCTCCAACTGCTTACCAGTTGAATTCTGGCTCTGTTTTTATTCTAAGCAAACTGTTTTCCTCATTCGGCATACTCTCCTGGTTGATCTAACCCATTCTCATTACTGCATCAATTAACATTAATATATCAATGACTCCTGAATTTCATCTCTGGCCTAGAGTCTTCTCCCAAGCTTTAGACTCACGTTTCCAACTGGACAACTTTATTCAGGTATCTCCTAAGAGCCTCAAGATCGAAATACCTGAAACCAAGAGAGTCTTTGCCCTGAAGTTCTTTCTCCTGTATACCACCCTCCCGTCTAGAAATTTGAGATCTGGGAACTAATGATAACCTCTTTCCCCATCTATACTCTCAGTGCCTACACAGTAGTTCATCCTTCAGTAGCCAGTACCAACAGTACTTATATTTCTTAAGGCTGGTATCTAGGGAAGGTAAACATAGCATGATTTATAAGAAGGGGGAAAAAAGACCAAAGGTTAGATTGAAGAATGTCCAATATATATAGATAGTGTGGTTTAACTACGATCACTTCCACTTTCATCTCCAAGGTAGACTTGTTTCCCCCAAATGATCCATACATCTTGATGTGATTCAACTTGTGTGTGTGTGTGTGTGTATGTGTGTGTAGTAATAAATAGTAAATATGTACGCAAAACTGCAAACTAGAAGGGATAAGTGGGCCAAGCATTTCAATGGAAAATTGAGAAAAACAAACATGTACTTTTATATCAGAAAGTGCATGCCCTTTGCCCGTTTTCAGATGAACATGTGGAAATTCAAGTGAGTAAAATATTTTGCCCAAGATTTTAGAGCTAGTTTATAGAAGACTTGCAGGCCTTTGGACTTTCTCCTTCACTACAAGGCTCCCCTTTGTGATATACGGTGCCCTGCACCTTGTGGTGATGACTCAGAAAACGCTCACCGATGAGATTCACTGGCATCCTCGGGAAGCTCTACAGCTGAATGTCACTCAATTCTTTAGACGATTCATTCTGATTATCAAGGTGGGGTTCGGACAGCTCTGTCCAAACAGCAGGCATATCACCTGCTCCCCCTTCGCTATGCTAGGTGTCACCATCAGTTCATCACGAATTTCTGAGAAGCCCAGAACAGCCCCAAAGTCCTTAACGCAGGGCTCTGGGCAGTTAGTGTCGATTGACTGGAGTTTGTAAGAGAATTGAAACCCATTTTTCATCCCATTTCTTTCGTTCCTGGGATCATTGCAGTGGGAAATGATGCTCTGAGGAACTTCGCCAGCCCTTTGACTGGCATCGTGTCCCTCATCACGTATCTGTAGATTGTCATGAGTAGGCGGTCCATGGTTTTCACAGCGCCTGCCTTTCCTGTGTGGCATTTAGGATCACCTGTGAGACGGCGTGCTAGAGAGTTACTTCCCACCCATTGTGGGTATTTTCCATTAATCCAGCTCTGTGCTGAGGCCCGTGCTGGGTTCTGGGTCCCTTCTTTGGGAGAGTTTATCAGAGCAGAATGTTTCCCACTGATAAATGGAGCAGTTCAGGCACAGAGAAAGGTAATGCTGAGGTCAGAAGGTCAGGGACGGAGTCTGAGCGCCTGGACTTCTGAGGCTCCAATGCCAACACGATGCACCTTCCTGACACTTACCAACAGTAGCTCCTAAGACACAGTTCTTTCCTTCTTCATGTTAACCTTTATGAAAATATAAGAAAGATGATCTTTCTGAATTATAGAATCTCCAAAACTCAAAAACAGTGCGCCAGATGGCTTGAAGTGGCAAGAAATGTGTCCTGTCGATACCAAAGAGGTAATTGTAAAGGATGAGAGAAAAGGTTGGTGGGGCAGGGGGACTGTAAAATGATAATGAGGGAATGGAATGCAGAGAAACTAGGTTATTGTAATAATTTTAAGCAAGAAATTACTGTTAGATTTTGTGACAGTTAATTGATCATATGATTTCTTGATTTCTAGTACTGTGCTAGGTATCTTGAAAGATGTGAATGATATGGCTCCTTTGACAGAGAAGCTTTGGATCTTACCAGAGAGATTACTACTTACGAAGGGATTGGAGAAGAATGGGAGCTGTCCCTCCATCAGTTTACACATCTGGAATTAGTATCTCGCCCTTCTGGCCTTAGGTGTGGGATGACACCCCTTCTGATCTAATTACCTGGACGTCATCTTGGCGGATATCATTCAACTTCATGTTCATCTTGTTGCTGAGTAGTCACTCAGGACTATGTTTTATTCAGTGTTTTCGCCTCAGCCCCTTGCACCATTCCAGATACTCGGTAACTGTTGGATTGATGTTTCCCTCTGCTGTGGCTCTTGCAGCTCTTCCTTCTGACTCAACCATTTGGCAAACCCAGATTCACCCGCTCCTGATCACACACCTGGATAATTGTGCTTCCTTCCAATTTTTCACTTCTGCCACATCAGTCTTTCTGAATTGCTGCTTTTCTCAAAATGTTTCCTTGCTGGGGGATTTATGGATGGTCCCTGTTGCCCATGGTGTCAACACTATACTTTTCTGCTTAAGCTTTTAAAGCTTCCCCATTATCTCCATCTATCACGTCTGCCCATCCGTATTTATCATTACAGTATCCTCTAGGCAAGTCTGGGGCTTCATTAAGGTCAATCTTCTTCTTAGTTTCTGGCTATAGTTATGTTAAACTCAGCCTCTGAGCATGTGGGCCTGCTACTCTGCCTGCCATGAGGAGCCTTTTCTTTGCTCTTCTATCAAGCCCCATATCATTCAACGAGACTTGGTTCATTCATTTAGTCAGCTAATCCCCACATGGGAACACACTGTCTACTATGGAAATAAAAATCAGGACGATTTGAGTCCTGCCCTTAAGAATCTCACACTGATCCGATGCTCGGAGCCCGTGCTTAGCACAGTGTCGTGCACGTTTCTATTGACTGTACCGAACCTTCAGCGCTGCGTGCTCCCGAGCAAACTACCTAGTTTTTCTCTGCCTCCAGTTTCTTGTCTATAAAATTGGAATATCACTAGTGCCTTATCTATTTCTCTGTCTCTGTATCTCTCGCCAGCACTTATAGCATGCTTGGCTCATTGCAAGCACTCATTACTTTAGCTAGTATTACTGATTACTTAAACTCTGTAACATAATACACACTAAAAGTACACAGTCCCACATTGTCTTATGATAATAAGCTGTGTATTTAGCAATACTGTCAATTGGATTGCAAGCTCTGGGTGGACCAAGTCTTATCTTTGCTCTGGCGGAGGCCATAGCAGCGCCAAGTGTAGGCCCAGGAAGGAGGCGGTTCTTAGAAGGTTCTTGTTGAGGAAGGGTGGGCTCACATGAGGCCTTCCATATGTCTATTGCTAGGGCCAGCATGGAAAGAACCCAGAGAAATAGATTGATTGGTTTTCCCAAGAGGCAGAGAAAATAGTGCAAGAAGGCGAGTGAGTAGTTATGGAGAAGAGAAAAACAGGGCTTTTGTGGGTACCCAAGTTCATATAAAAAAGGTATCAGATAAGAAATGAATCCGAAGTTGGGGTAAAGAAGAGCGGCATTTGTTGGCCTCCTACTATGTGTCAGGCTCCAGGCGTGCTGTTCTCACAGGCGCCGTCTCATTTATTCCTGTTGACTTTAAATAAATAGCCATACATTGTTCCAGCAAATAGGCTTATTCAGAAACAGTAAAGAATTGCAATTCAGGACATAGAGTCTAGTGGCAAACCACACTCAAGTCTAGAGAACAAAGGAGAGGGACTCTTTTATAGAGGAAAGGAGGTTCAGAGGGGTGGTTGTAAACAGTCCATTGGAGGAAGTTGGGAGTTAGAAGTGTGGTGGCTTTTCATTGGCTGCACTGTAGCAGTCTGTCATTGGCTGAGTGGTTGCCGGGAGAAGAGAAGATCCTCCTCCTTTCTGCTGCAGTAGCAGAGTAGAAAAACATCCACCTTTCATAGATGAAAAGTAGTCTTTGCCCCTTTGGGGTAATTGACAACGTGATAGGAGGTGAGAGCTCTCCCTGCAGTCCATCCCAACTCCAGTTTAAATGAGGTTCCTGTTTATAAATCTTCATATTTCTCACAACAGCCCCGAATGGCAGGTATTGTAATCTCTAGGTTATGGGGAACCTGAGGTCCAGAGTGGGTGTGTGCCTGTCAGAGGTCACACAGGGAGTAATTGGCAGCATTTTCTTCTGTATTGCAGTGCATGTGATGTCTGTGTGGCGTGACAGGTTCTAAGAAAGTCTGGCAAAAGTTGTGCGATACAATTGACTTTAATGGGGCACATAGAGGTATGATAATACATTAGCAGTCACCACTCTGTTTGCACTTCTGATTAGCTCACACTGTGCCTTCAGTTGGGTCCTCAGCCTTACAGAATCTCAACAGAGGATTTGTAGATGAGTCTGTCCTTGGAGCATATGAAGAGGATGGCGATGCCTCATGGCCTCTGCACCCTGAATATAGTACAAGTGTATAAGGGAGGATTTGAGAGACGCCAGTAGACACATTTCTTGTTCACCTGTCATGCACATCATGGTGAATATCTGGAACTTCTACATTGCTATGTCTTTGGGTAACGATATTAAAGGCCCCTTTTAAAAATAGTCATATATCTTAGGAAGGAGGACCACATGGAGCAATTATCATCCATCAGTATTATGGCTCAGTGAGCGAGCCTGTCACACAAGCCCTGGATGGAATGTGGAGGAGGGCAGATAACTTCTTATAGCGAGCGAGCGAGAGAGAGAGAGAGAGAGAGAGAGAGAGAGGGAGAGAGGGAGAGAAAGGGAAAACATGGGCATCCTGGTTAGCCAGGGAGAATAAGAGGCTGTCATATACAAAAAAGTGAAGCTACTCCTGAGAGTGGGTCTGTAGCAACAGTCAACTTTAAATGCTTTGTGTTCTTGAATTTAGCAAAGATCCTGACCAGTGAAGGGGTAGCAGGTACCATCACTGGGCTTCCTCGCCAGGTGGCTGCGAGTTGTTGGGCTTGCCCAGCTTGGTCTTGTTGGAGGGTTCTTTTCCTCAGTGCCCCTTTTTGCATGACAGCTACTCTCTTCTGTGTTTGTGTTAGGCTAAGAACATTTTCTTTGATCTGGGACAAGCTGCTGTGTGTGTTCTCTAGAGGTGAGGCTCATTCACCATCACAGTAAAGGGGTTCTGGATGCCTGTCTTATAGGTTAGAAGGTGCATCTGGGCTGAAGAGCTGTTTGTGGAGGGGAGGGAAGGTGAGAACATAGGTTCTCACAGCCACAACAGTATTCTCTCAGTGACACTGTTTTGTTCTGGTCTCAGCCTTTTGATAACCAGCGCTGTGGTTGGACTGGCTCTTGTGTTTCTTATTATAAAGCATAATCACCAGATAACTTTGAAAAGATACACCTGATTACTTATAGGACCTGGATATTACATAGCGTAACTAGGGCATGTATGGAGGTGAGG
>PVKM010027978.1:0-18510 GCA_004027735.1 Carollia perspicillata
CCATATGACCTCACCTATAAGAGGAATTTAATGAATAAAATAAACTAATAAACAAAGTAGAACCACAGTCATGGAAACATGGAACAGAGTGACAGTGATGAGGGTACAGGGGAGGGGTTTAATAATGGAAAGAAGGGGAAGGAACTAGTTAAAAAACAACAATCTTTAGACGCACATAACTTATGTTTTAAAAATAGATATTAGTAGGTTTAAGATTTTAGTTGCATTTTGCAAAAGTAGTTACTGTCAAAAGGGCACTTCCGATTATAGTATTTACCAAGAGCCCACAGAAGAACATTGTTTTTGCATCATGGAAAATTATGGTATCTAAAGATAGGATTTGGCAGTAGGTTGAAACATGTGTTATGTAGAAATTTCAAGACAAACAAAATCCTGCACTATTAACTATTATAAATATGGTTCATAAGAATAGCCCACTTTGGATAATAAAATAAAACATTACTTGTTTGTTTTCCGTATAAAGCCTTAATTTTTCGGAAATCAAAGATCAGTATTTGCAAGTCTCTTTTCGTGCTCCAATAGCTTTAGTCAGGTAACTTATTTACAAAACTCTGGCTTATAAATGAAATAAAAATTCATTTTACTACCTGATTTACTTGATATAATTGAATATAATGAACATAGTAATGTAGAATATATCAGTCTAGAACAATTTGCCATTCTGACCAGCAGGGTATTGTGTTTTTGTTTCCCGTAGGTGCACCGAGTGACCAGAGTAGTGGCACTTCATCTCCTCTTTGTGACAGTGGCTTACATCTCAACTATCATCCCAACAATACAGTAAGGCTAAAGCATGGTTCACATTAATAAGGATATTAACACACATAAGCCTTCCAAAATATGTATAGTTTGCAATACTATACATATTATGCAATAGTAGGTATAGTTTGCAATACCTGCTATTGCATTTGTTTTTTTAAAATCCTTGGTTGCTTCATCATTTACGTAGTATGACAAGCTAGGAAGGAAAAAATAAGTAAGTCATTTATTTTTTAATGTCATTTTTTTCTTCTCTGAAGTCTATAAGCAATAGAAACTTTTAACTTCAAGAGGTTATGCATAACATTTTAGATTCATTTTTAACATTGCATATTATATATAATTTCATGCTCTAAATAATTTGCCATGATTTTTGCCATTTTTCTATTTAAATTATTTAGCTAAATATAGCTATTTCATTTGTCATTTTAAAGGATTTCTTAGCAACTTCTATGCATACCAGGGAGTATGATGGAGACACTGGCCCGCAGTGTCCTCAGCATTATGGATGAGATACGAGACAAATTCACACAGACTACTGAGTCCTGTGGAGGAAAAGGGACAGGCCACTCTCTCAAGAGGAGAGTGCTGTGTGCCCTTGCCTAGACAATAGATAGATAGCATACCAAGAACTATTAGGGCTTATTCTGAGTCAGGGTCTATTAGCTAAAAAGGCTACAAAACTTTGGGAAACAAACTCATTTACTGCTCGGACCCTTATCATTTAATTGAGAGCATTCTTAGCAAAGCAGATTTCACAGGATTTTACATATTCTTTCTCAGGCCTGATCACCTGGGGAGCGGCCCTTTCCAGCACAGGGAACACTGCCCTCTGTCATGGTTTCAGGCTTAAGTCAGGCAGGGGAAGTAGGGCAGCCAAGAGATTAGGAGACTTCTCACAGACAGAATGAGGACTCAGGCTATGTCAAAGCTGAGGGGTGAGGGTCCATCACCCTCTTTTACTATAGCCCCCCAAGTTATTCCCTGGGGCCTCCCTGTGATCGTGCCTGTCTTAGGTCATGCCCCCTTGGGGAATCTTACCCATCATTGGCTAACTGATCAAGCATTGGGGGCCAGTTATGGATGAAGTAAAAGGAGCAGAAGCGGCACTCCTGCCAGGGAGATAAGGTCTGTTTCCTTAGTGGCTTATGGTCCGAAGGTCACCCACTCAGCCTTAGCCATGGGGGTGGTTACAGCTCCTGAAACCAGGCAGGGCAGCTCCCAACAGGAATATATAAAAGTGAAAAAAAACTATACATTATGTTAAATGTAATGAATATTAAACTATACATGTATTTAATAATTGATAAAATTGGCATGTGTGTTTATATATATTTAATAAAATGTTATTTTTTAATTCACTTATATTTTGGTGTAAATAGGTTTTATTTGAGTTTTATAAATATTTTTGAAACAGCATGTATTTCACACTTTAAAACATTCACACCTTCTAAATACAAAATAATTCTTTCTGGTCATATGTAAAACTAACAATTTTCTACTATGCTCAAAAACATGAAGTTTAGCAAAACTAACTTTAAGAGGCTTCTATTTTTTCATTCCACGTTTTGGGGTAAATAAGACATATAGCTACTTCTGATTTACATGGTTCATCTTCTGTTTGGAATAATTGACCTAATTGCAGCATTTTACTTCAAAATGCTCCTTTTGAACATCTTCAGGCCTCTATGGCCTTTAAGTGTACCGGTGTTGTTATATAGTTGAGTGCCTTAGGTCCCCAAGCCTTTATCTCTCTATCACCTATCATCTATCTATCATCTACCTTTCTATCACCTATCTATCAATCATCTGTCTATCTATCATCATCATCTGTCATCATCTATCTATCTGTATCCTGAAGACCCTTGGCAAGACCAAGCATTACTTCCACAAGTATAACCTAACCACATCTGGGCATATTTAAGTTGAATTTATTTTTAATTTTTGTTGTGAAAGAAATAATTGTCACACAAGAGCTAATATTAAAATCTAATCTTCAGAAGATGGCAAGATCTGAGTATCTTAAATGTGGTCTAATGAGGAAAATGACTTAAACATCGACTAATGAGAAAATGAATCTATATACTTAGTGTTCCCATCAGCTCCCTTCTGAATTCTCCAGTCTTACAATATCCAGTCAAATCTTTACCTTTTACTTTAGTAACTAACTTTTCTCACCTCCTCCTCCCTCATAGTCTATATACTCTGATACTTTGGATGCCCATCCAGTCCCTTTACTGGGCTGGCATGTGCATACTCAGTGGCTGTGAGTGTTGGCTGCACCTAATTTACAGCTGATCCTTCTTGTAAGGAAACTCTGTTGGGAATCAGGGGTCACCGCCCCCTACTCTCATGAGGCTTCAGCCAGGAACTTGTGATAGGTGATAGGGGCATAAAGGCAGGCCCCCTTTCAGAGCCTTGGCAGATGACCCAGAGGTTCCCCACCAGGCACACATCTCTGGCCAGGTTGCTCCCTGCCTCATCCCCTGCTTCCCTTAGTCCTGACAGGTTTCTCCTGAGAACTTTCCCTTCACAAGACAGTCACAGAAGAATCCCTGTCAACTCTGCTGATAAGATAGGAAGGAAGAGCTAGTTTGTCTAAGAGTTAGTTGGAGAAGACTAGTGATATTTTTATACTATAATAATGAAAAGTAGAGAAGTCAGAGTTAAACATCTGTGGGTAAGAATCATTCTGGTTTTTAATTCATTTCATTGGCATACGAAAAATAATCCATGACATTAATTTTGCATGTTGTGCTTCTACTTAGAAAGACATAATTAAAGGGAAAAATCATTGAGTAATTGTATAACAAAATTGTTCCAAACAAATACAGCTGTATATATTTTTTTAAAGTTGTCAGAAATTTTTTTTACAGGAAATAATGTCTTTCTGTTTTTCAAAAGGCACATTTTATTTTTAGCATAAGATTAAACATTATTTTGACACTGTCAACAATCTAAGTTTGAGGGTGCTTACTGTTTTAGACCGTAATAATCAAGACAAATGCAAATTCAAATAAAGTATATTAAAAATACAGAAAAATAACCTGAGTGCATTTCAATTAAATTAATATTTGCCATGAGCTTACTCTGTGGAAACACTCTTCTAGGTACTGAGAGAGATGCTAATTATGGTCCCAAAAGTTTAAAATTCAGATCTATGGACAAATCTAGATCTATAGACAAATGGACCAAATTAATTATAAGAAGAAAAAGAATAATGGATATTAGCATTCTAATATCAGACTAAAGACCTGCCAGAGACTTCTGTACAACGGACTTAATTTAATTCACTACAACTGAGGGTGTTTACCAGGGGTAAGCCTTCGAGCTGGATGGGATCACACAGCCTTATACAGCCAGTGTCTCCAGTGTTTCTCTTCCATATCCTGAATAGGCTTCGATGCAGATGTGAAGAATGGATGAAATTTTTATTCAGAGATTTATAAAATTAGGAGAAATCAAGCACTTATTTACATCTAACCCATCACTAAATAACAATGAACAGTAGAAGTTGGAAGGAAGCATGCATTTTAAAATAAATTTTCCACAGAATGTACACATATTACATAAGGTCTTAAGATAAATATTTAATTATCTGCTGTTCTAAATCCTCAATTCTAGTTGGGGCCCAGGTAACTTCAATTTTAATTTCTATGCCTTAATTATTCTCTGAGGTAAATTTGAAGTAAGTAAGCCCAATTCTGTTTTTTGAAACAGCATTGTAAGCATAAGGGAAAATAATACCTTATGATATATTAACACTGCTCCACTGTCTTACATAAAAAAACAGTCTAGACCTCCTAAGGACTTGAGGTCATCCATTTTAGGGTATAGAGTCAATTGGTTTGCCAGTCAAGGTAGAGAAAAGCAATTAACTTTATGTTCACCAGGAGACTTAAATTCAGATAATCATCTAGGCAGATTTTTAGAAACATTTTTTCATAATTATATACTTAATGAATACTTTTTATGCCAAATCTTTAACAAAATCTGTATCAGTATTTTGCCATCAATATAAGTCTATTTTGGTGAGATAAATATCCTTAAAGTTATTTTGTAGCAATATACCTTGAAATGCATTAAGTTTTGAGAACAAAAGTGTTTTAAAGACTATGAAAATGCTACTTTTGCCATCAATATTATTAATAATATAGGAGATAATGTTTTTGGCATTGAAGAATAAAGCTCTTGAAAAGTGGTCATAGGCCTCAAAAACCATAAAAAATTTTGTTTTTAGATTACCTTGTATACAATTAAAATAACTCTAAGATTGCTATAACACAAAGAGACTAGAAGGCAAATTTGTATTACATTTTCATTATTAAAGTAAATAAAGATAAATAACCTTCAAAAGCCACTAGGCATTCTACTAAATAACAGATCTATAAAGTGAAAAATATTAATCCTGATTAGTTCAATAGTTGAAGTCTGGCTTATTCATAATTTGTATAAGGAGAAAAACTAAAACAAAGTGATATTTCACCACTTTGGTACCTAAAGGCACCAAACCAAGATTCTGCACTGAAGTTACATAAAAGATCATATGCATTTGCATGTCTACCAGTCTATGAAATCTATAAAATAAGATTTGTAAAACATTATACTCACCGATGGCGATTATCATTGTCGGTAATATGTCATTGCCTCTGTCTTCCATGTTCTTTTACATTTCCTATCCCATTTGTTTATAAACATATAAAGTAAGGGATACTAATTTTACTTTTCAAGAAAGATGAGGAGCCATATTTAAATAATGTGTCTAATAATTGAGACACAAATGTGAATTATTTTCATAGTTTCACCTTTGTAAATATTAAATGTTGTGATGTGATAGATGGTTTGGCCCTCAAACTGGAAAAAAATGTAGGTCTGTGCAAATCCTGATGCTGCATTTGCTGTCTGGATGACTTGGATCAATTATGACTGTAGAACTGGCTTAATTTTAAGACAGCCTGGTGGGACCTGCAACACTTAAGATGCCTGTGGTTAGTTCTGGCCTAACCACAGCAACCTAACCTGTTTATCCTAGCGTGTCACAAAGGATTATTGTTTCCTCAAGTGCCTTCATATAGAAATGTGGGGAAGCAGTATTCTGATGATATCTAAAAATACTTTTGGGTTTTTTATGTTTTGTTAGTGGAGTCTTGTGATAGCCTTATTTTCGGAAGCAGGCACAATAAGGCGCAGACAGTTCACATAACCTGCTCCTAGGCTGAAGGACTAATCAGCTGGGAAACTGGTATTTTGAAGCCAGGCGGTCTGATTCTTGCCGGGAGTCTGAGTCTTCATCTCCTTGTTGTGCTGCCCCCTGAATGACCCCATGCCGATCACCTACAACATCTGACATGAAGGCCAGGAAAAAGATTAGTATGAAACCTATGTTTGTGTTTTCGCCACCCCCAGATAAGTATTAAAAGCATCTGTCTTGCATCAAAGGATAGGTGTCTTAAACTAAAGTACTCACTGAAGCACCAGCAGGGGGTCCCACCCTGGGGGGGTCTTAGTTCACCCTTCTCAGTGTTCTAAACTGTTTTAAGGATTTAGTAGTTTTGTATTTTCACCATTGGAGACAAATAACATAATAATTCCAAAGAACATTTGACCTTTAGTGATAACAGGAGTTGTTATTTTTATTCCCTAAACAATTTTAAATAAATTAATATCTCAAAGAAAAGGTTAATAAGAGACTAATGGTTTCGACATGATTAAAATATAACCTCTTCCTAAAATCATTATTCAGAAATAGAATAGAGAAATCAGTATCAACAGTTCCCTGATAAAATTAAGTCTTGGCCTGTTACAACCCATGCCAACTTAAACATCAACATTAGTCCCTGTGCTAGTGCCATGAAGAAAATTTAATAGTGAAGCTCATATAATGATAGCATAAATCAATGGCAAGTTTAAAGCTCAAATTTTATTCAAATCTGTCTTTTCTATACATGAGAGAATAATCCAAACGTCTAATAAAACATAAAGTACATATAATTTGAAATCAGAAGTATCTGATTTAACAATACAATAAAATACAAACATTTTATAAACATGAAGTTAAAACAATAGACACATATTTATTTGAGTAGTTTTTAAAAGTTGTCTTATAAGATAATTCATTATATTCAGAAATATTTGCAAGTAACTGATAAATCAGAAGCACTCACAAGTGTTTTGTACTTACCAGATACTCAGAAAATACTGGCTAATTGAATTAAGTACAACTTGTTTTTGTCATTTTCAAGTTCATTGAAATTACAGTTTTGCCTCATCTGTCCCATTTGTGGATGAATTCGGTTCTGTCACACATTTTTTTTCTGTCTCCCACCCCATTTAAAAATATTTTTCTACCATTCTTAATCTCAGTGACCCACTCCTTCACTTTCTTATAGAATTCAATTCATAAAGAAGTTAACAGCCCTGGCTAGTGTAGCTCAGTGGATTGAGCATGGGCCTGCAAAAAGAAAATAACAAATATAATTTTATTGTCAATAAATACAGATTTCTTCTTGTGATAGTCTCTCTCTCTCTCTCTCTCTCTCTCTCTCTCTATATATATATATATATATATATATATATATATATATATATAGATTGTATTTATTCATTTTTAGAGAGGGGGAAGAGAAGGAGAAAGAGAGGGAGAGAAATGTTCATGTGTGGTTGCCTCTTCCATGCCCTGTACTGGGGACCTGGCCCACAACCCAGGCATGTACCCTGAGTGGGAATTGAACTGGTGACCCTTTGGTTCACCACCCATGCTCAGTCCACTGAGCTACACCAGCCAGGGCTGTAAATATATTTTGATTATTTAGGACAAAATATATCCTCAAATGAAAAGAATTTGTGACATAGAAACTCAAAACCCCAGAAGAAAAAAAAATACTGAATGTTGCTATTCTTTTCAGGACACTTTATCATGTTCTTCGTGGCCAACATCTCCAGGCTTGAGATGGGAAAAGCGATGGTGTGACCTCAGATTGATCCCTCTGCTTCATTGTCGGTTCTCTCAGTATGTGCCTGGGACAGATTTGAGTCGGTGAGTTACTGTTACAATTTTCTGATTTGCTGAGTTCTGATTTTCTGTTGATTGAAAAACAGACCTTTTTGTCAAACTCTTAACATAGTATGCCTTATGGTTCCTAGTTTTAGCATATTCCTAATAGTAGGAAGGACTAGACAAAAAAGAGTATAATACAATAAAACATTTATAAATCTAGTGGGGAAAGAAAAACCTTACTCTATTCTAACTTTGTAATGGATTCAGTTCCTTTAATAGATATACTTTTATTGGATTTTTGTATTTTTTGTGTTCTTTTCAATGTTTTATTTCTAAGGAAATTATATAGTTTACTTAATAGCAAAAGGTTATTCTTATGCAGTTCATAATATTCTCAGATTATTGTCTTTAAGTGTAGGGACACTAGCAATGTCTTCCTTTTCATTCTTGAAATTTGTTTTTTCTTTTTAATCTTGGTAAGTTATACTAAAGGGTTGTAAATTTTATTTTCTTTTTTCAGAGGACTAATTTGGGACTTTGTTAAAAGTCTTCATTATGTGTACATATTGTAAATCCTGATTTTCTGCTACTTACTTGATTGTTTCCATTCCTTAAACCTTTTGGCTTGATTTTTTTGTCCTTATAGTTAGTTGAGATGGAAGTTCTTGGGGTCCGGAAAGTTTCCTATAAAAATGGTACAGTTTTTTTTTTTTTCCCTGAAGTTCCAAGCCTTCTGGTAACATTTTATTTCTATTTAATTTTTTTAACCGTTCCTTAAAGGTGAATTTGCTGGAATCAAATTATTTTAGTTTTTCTTTGTCTGAGAATATCTTTATTTTCACTTCATTGCTAAGAATAGTTTCCCTGCTATAGAATTTGTGGTAGATAATTCTTTTCTTTCAGGACCTGAAAATACCGTGTCAGTTCCGTTTCTCTCTTGACTCTGCTCTCTGCTGCCACCTGGGAGGGTAGACATGGAAGGCTGATTTGCCTTGTTTTGTTTCTACTGGGTGATAGGAGAAGCTCAGCTCACCACAGAACCCTGCTGAGAACTGAGGGGATGAAGGAAAAGCTGGGGGAAACCAGCCTCACCTCCCATCACCTGATTTCACCTTGCTGGTGATTGGTGGGGGTGGTTGTTCGTCTCCCAACTCAGTCATGATGGTCAGATTTGGAGGGAGGCAGAGTACTGACTAGCCACATCTCATACCACCTCCATCAGTTTGATTGCTGGGAGGCGGGGGTGGAGGTTCAGCTCCCCAATGAACCTCACTAACTACCCTGGGAAGGAATTGGGTGCTTCCTGCTTCTTCCAGGTGGGGAATGGAAGATCAGCAACCTGTCCCTTGAACACCACCAGGTGGAAGAATTAGAGGATGGGTGAGAAACCAGGCCCCTGTTCACTTCTGCTATAATACTGGGAGAAAGGGGACATTGTCTCTCTGTATAGATGTTTGCCGAGATTAAGGAAGGTTACCAAAAAGATTTAATGTTTTTAGCTCATTTATTTCCCAGTTTTTTAGCCATAGAAAATAAGCTTTCCTTGGAGCATTTTTTGGTCTTGCTGTTGGTGATTCTTGGCAAGAGGCTTCTAGAGCATGTTTCTAGGATGTATGGGAGGCAATGAGGAAACCCAGGAGATTTACCACCTTGCCTTTTTCAGGTCCCGAGGTCCCTGGCAGTCTGCTTTATCATTGTACCTTTCAGCAACAAACTATACTTGTTGTTGGGTTGTGTCCAGTGTTCTTTAGTTGTATTAGGTAACACCTGGGAAAAATGGGGCTACTCCTTTTTGGCCAGAATCATAAGATCACAAGTATTGATATTCATGTTTTTTTTAAAGGGACTAAATGGTCATGGGAAAAATACAATAAAAAACAAAAATGTGTTTACTGATACTTTCTAATTTTTATTACTTATTTGACCCATGGACTATTTTAAAGTGCTTTGTAAAATATTAAGGTATTTTAGAATTTCCTAATTACCTTTTTCGTTGTTGCTTTCTAGTATAATTTTATTCTGAATGATTTCAATCTTTTGATATTTCTGAGGCTTGGTTTTACCCAGTATATGAATAATTTTGGCAAATGTGTCATATATACTTAAAATGTTTATTTAGTATAGTGTTCTATATATTTCTTTTGTTTTATATTCTAACATATTTCCAGAGGTCAGATTTGGTTACTAGGTATTCTGATCTTCTGCGTCATTGATGATGTTTTTGTCTGTTTATTATATTAGATATTAAGAAAGGTTCATTCAAATCTCCCACTGATAGTGGCTTTATGTATTTTTCTTTCAGCTGTATCAATACATGCTATATATACTTAACTTTATGTTATTTGATACTAGCAGATATGGGATTTTTAAAACTTCATAAAGTATGAACCCTTTATTATAAAATGTTCTGCATCTCTGGAAATGTCTGTGCTTTCAAGTCTACTTTAACAATAGGATAATTACACCAGCTATGTGTTGGTTAATGTTTACACTGTATATATTTTTAGTCATCTTTCAACTCAGTTCTAAGTCTTTATCTCTGAAATATATATCTTCTGAGCTGTATATGTTTGGATTTGTCTTTTTCTTTTTGTTTTAAACAAAAGTAACAATCTTAGTTTTTTATTTGGATCATGAAGTCTATTTACTTTTAATGTAATTACTGAAAAGTTTGGGATATCTACCTTTTTAATATTTGTATTCCTTTTAAAACTTTATATTTTGTTTTTATCATTAAATATTTTACCTTGAGTTAATTGTATATTTCTTGTGCAATTTAAAAAATATAAGAGATTCCATTTACCAATTACCTATTTTCTCAAGTGGAAACATCTTGCAGAATTGTAGTACAATACCACATTTTAGAAATTGACATTGATAAAATTCACCACTCATTCAGCTTTCATGTATGATTATGTTTAGTTCTATAGCATTTTATCACAGGGGCACGTCCCTGCATTCACCAACACAATGTGTAGACTAGTTTCTTCACCGCAGGAGTCCCCCTATTGCCCTGTAACCATGTCAGCATCACTCTTCCCCCACCATGTCCCTAATCTCTTACAGCCACTAACCCGTTCTTCATCTCTATTATTTTGTCATTGAAAGAACGTCTGTTAATAGAATCTTATATTATGTTTTAATTATTGCCTAAATATTACACTATATGTCTTAATCCATTTGGGCTTCAATACAAAAATACCATGGACTGGGTGGCTTATAAAGAGCAGGAATTTATTTCTCACAGTTTTGAATGCCAGAAGTCCAAGATCAAGACACCATCGTGGTTGTGTTCTCTGATGAAGGCTCTTTTCCTGGGTCAGAGCTGGTGCCTTCTCTCTGTGTCCTCACTTGGTGCAAGAGGCTAGGAATCTCTCTGGAGTCCCTTTGATAAGGCACTAATCTCATTCATGAGGAATCCAGGCTTAGTGTTTAAGCATCTATCAGATCCCATCTATTAATATAATTGCATTAAGCATTAATTTTTTTACAGATGAATTGGGAATGGGGGAGGACACCAACATTCAGATCATAACACTATATGTACATGATTTATTAGAATTTAATAAAATTTATTAATTTTTTCAGAAAATACTAGAAACTTAGAACACTAATTTCTTTATTTCATCCCTTTCATTGGATGTATTTTTGAAATCATTTAAATTATATGTATAGTTTAAAGTCCTCAGATATTAGTTATATTATCTTTACCTAACTTTGTATCCTAATATATATCCTAAATTTAATTCTTCTGTTTCCTATTTTTGTGGGGTTCTATTTTTTCCTTTTTAGATTTTTGTTCAATTACAGTTGTTTCACCATTTTCCCTGTTGCTCTCCCCTGCCTCTTTCATGTTAAGAAACTCTCTTAATATTTCTGTTAATGCTAATTTTTAAAAATGTATACATTTGTATTGTTTTCTTTTTAAAAATTTTTAGGATTTTATTTATTTATTTTTAGAGAGAGGGGAAGGGAGAGAGAGAAAGAGAGAGAGAAATATCAATGTGTGGTTGCCTCTCACATGCCCCCTACTGGGGACATGGCCCACAGCCCAAGTATGTGCCCTGACTGGGAATTGAACCCATGACCCTTTGGTTCACAGGCTGGCACACAATCCACTGAGCCACATCAGCCAGGGCCCTTTTTATTTTTAAATACTTTATACAGATTCATGATGTAGAAGTGTTTACCTAAAACAATTTAAAAGAAAAAAATATATTGTTTGGGTGAGTCCAGATGACTACTCACATTTTTATTTTTATAACAGCTTAACACATCAACAGCTTTTAGTGATTGAATTAATTACACACAATAAATATTACAGTAATAAACTGTTATAAACACAGCACTAGAGTGGATAGCACAGCAATTCAGATTCAAGAACAAATTTATTGTTCACTCATTCACCCAATAAAAGTTGATTTAATGTCTGTAATTGGGAGCCGTTATGTTTTATTCCTTCAGTAAAGATGCTCATAGGCAGTGGAAGCAGCAAAGATTAAAAAAAAATAGAAGGATAAATAAATGTCCTGTGATGACAAATGTAGAAGATTATTTAGATTAATTCAAAAACTAGGATATGGTTTGTTGGCTGGTTTTGTCAAGGTCCATAATTTTAACTTCAATAATGTAATACATCTCATATTTAATTGCTACAAAATTTTGTTGCCATCCTATACTATTGCACAGATGAATTTAAAACATCACAATATTTTATCAGTAATGAGATAGTTTTGTACATTTTATGGTAATGGTCCTGGATGAATAAGTATATGCCTAATTTCAATTCTGAAGTATCATAACATTGCAGAACATTGCAGTGTCAGGGAATTAGAATGGGATGTAGAGGTTTATGAACTTTAGCTGATCTTTTAATCCTTGAGCTTTATTTTCAATATATGAAAAATAAGTATAACGAATACATGTATAATACTACCTGTATAATATATACATAATATATATTTGAGTTTTGGAAATAGTATTTATCTCTGCACTTTCAGTTCTTAACATGCTTTATGGTTCAAAAGTGTTTGTATATTATGAGTTATAATGAAGAAGAATTCTGTCTCTCAATTTACTTTATGAGTAGCAGTATCATAAATTGCATGTTTATTAAAAGCTGTGAAAATAGTTTTGAAATTAACTAATTTGTGCTATTACCTTTAAAATTTTTCAAATAATAGCATACTTTCTAGTGTCTTTCCAGGAGCACATAGCCTTTCCTCCTGAGGTGAGGACATTTGCGATGGTGCTGTATTGGGCACTTTGGATGAAATTTAGTCCCTGAACAGAAAGTAAGAAGTGTAGTTGTGAGAAGTGTGCTTTCAATAATCAATGTATCTTATCAATAAGTTTCTAATAATACAGCCAAATACAAATCGGGCTCACAGTAAGCATTCAATTCATGGTTGCTTGTTGAAGGGTGGAAATTTTAAGAATGTGTACTAGGGTGTTTGAAGAGAAAACAGAACCAGTGAGTATGAGGTAGAACAGAAGTAAACAGAAGAACTAAGTATGATACTATAACATCAAAAATGATGTTGCAAACAGGGTTGTAAAGAGAATAAAATGGTTGATCATATTGATGATATAAAATATACTAAAATGACTGAGAAACAGTGGTTAATTTGGTGGTGATATGGGGTAGAATAGTTTTTGGAACTAATTGGATTGAAAAACAGTTTGTTATGAGAAGAATATTGACAGTAAATAATGAAACAATATATAAGGATATTTTATTTATAATGTGGTGAGGTGAGGAGGAGAAGGATATAAAGTTCAAGACATGCCATGGCCATGGTTACTGATTAAGGGGAAGGACTCAATACCAAAGATGAGCCAGCATTCCTGTGTTGGTGAGCCATTGAATGCCCTTGTCATTCCATTGCCTATATTTACCTGTGGTTCTACATATTTGGATCCAGAATGTGATTGATATTTTTTTCTACATTTTCACAGACTAACAGGTCCATCAAGAAAAAAGTGTTCTATATAAACCAAGAACATTCAATGATTTTAAAAATATTCAACTAAATAAAAATTAAGATCCTACTTGATTTAGCTATTCCATGAGCTATATGGGTGTCTCTTTGTTTAGCAGCATCATTATATACACTCACCGTTTCACCTGTTTTTAACACAATTGTACTGTGGTTCTAAGGAAGAAAATTCCATAAACCCCTTAAAATATAGAATTCTCTCTGTAAAAGCACAAAAGTCCTATGGGCAGCTCTAGATCAGTTATCATAGGTTTTTCAAACTGGAGAAAATTATGTTGTCAAAGATTTCCTGGTTTCTTTATCAAGTTTGTAACATATTTATTCGAGGTCATAAGATTATCAGTTACATTTTAGAATTTCCCATAGCCAGAGAAAGATAGAATGCCCAGGGAACTTCAATATCTCTGGAAAAATTTTTTTAAAAAATCAATAAGGAATAACCTTCAAAACAGCATATCCAGTATATGTTAGGGTCACATGAAAGATTTGCTGATCGATAAAATGAGAGGATATGTATTTTAAAGACCCACAAATTATGACAAAAACAGAATAAAGGCACATAATATAGTGTGTCTACTAGCTGGAGACTAGATATTTAAGAGTTAAAAAGCAAAGCTATCCTCTCAGAATGATGTAGAGATGGAAGGATTCAGGAATATAGGAAAGATAGATAAACTATGGAAGATATGTTATAAGAAATGGGATTTTTCAGGCAGAAAGAGATAAGTAAAATGACTGAGAGGTGGGCACAACAATTTTCAATGTGAGGGTAGAAGGATAATAGTTTACTTGTGAACTAAAATCCTGATTCCCAGAGACAAACTTGATTGGAACAGCATTAACACAAATTGTTCTTTTGGCAGGGAATTCTGGCACATTAAGAAGAAAAGGCTATAAATTGAAGTTATTGAGGGCTAAGCATCAGTAAAGTAGGAACAGCTGGAGGTCAAAATGACAGGATAATCTAGGGTGGGGAATAAAACCTCCTGATAGGTATAAATGAACAGAGAGCACAGTCTAGGGAGAAATCATATATCCTGAATAGGTTTATGAACCAGACATCTGGAAAAAGGAAAAGAAGAAAGATGAAAAAGAAAAAAAAGCTAATTAGGTAGATATGTAAAGAAAAAGGGTATAGTCAAAGAACAAAAATGTCAGAATTCAAGTCTGACAGTGGAACTGTCTGGGGTTATGACTTGATCTCAGGTTAACAAAAACAGGAGATTATTAAAATAAAATGAGGATGATACTTTTTAATTTACAGGTTAAAACTCAGAGCACTAACATGATAGTAGGACTGTGAGCAATGGAAATTGACATGCATGGCACCTCTTCAACTTACAGCCTAGTAAGAAAGAACTGTGTGTAGCAGACACACAAACAGGTTAATAACCCTTTACTTGTAGAGAACAAGTACAGGTACTAAATGGACTAGGAAACATGGGATTACAAAAATGGTAGAGATTCATTTCAAATACATGTCTTATAAGAACTAGCATTGAACAGGTGGCACCTGAGTTATTTTTTACATTTTTAATTGGATTTTGACAGGCAGAAATAATAAAACAGGCGTTTTTAACAGATCGTAAGGTTTTAAGAAGCCCAATCTGTAAGTTTTAAAATACAATGTAATATAATATTCACCAAGATAGACCAAATTCTGAGCCATAATACACACTGAAAATATTTAAAATGAGAGAAATCATACAGTGTCTGATCTCAGAATGCAATGGGACTAAAGTAGAAAGTAATAACAGAAAGATAACAAGAAAAGCCCAATCCCTGGCTGGTGTGGCTCAGTGGATTGTGTGCCAGCCTGTGAAGCAAAGGGTCACTGGTCTGATTCCCAGTCAAGGCACACGCCTGGGTTGTGGGCCAGGTCCTCAGTAGGGGGCATGTGAGAGGCAAACACACACTGATGTTTCTTTCCCTCTTTGTCCCTTCCTTCCCCTCTCTCTAAAAATAAATAAATAAAATATTTAAATAAAAACCTAAAAATACATGGGTATCAAACAATACCATTCTAAGTAACACATGTCCGAAAGAAGAAATCTGAAGCAAAACTTAATGATATATTGAACTAAATGAAAATTAAAACACAACTTACCAAAAGTTTGGGGTGCAGTAAGAACATTGCTTAAAGAGAAATTTATAGATGTAATTGCATATAAGAAGAAAGAGACATAAAATCAATAACCTGGGTTTCTATCTTATCAAACTAGAAAAAGGCAAATTAAACCAATATTAAAAAAAAGGAATAAGAATTAGAGCAGAAATTAATGAAATTGAAAACAGGGAACCAATAGAGAAAATCAAGAAAACCAAAAGCTGTTTTTTGTAAAAAGCAATACAATTGACAAAGTCTCTAGATGGGCTAAGAAAAAGAGAGAAATAAAATAAATCTAAAATATCAGAAATAAATAACAGACATCATTACACATCTTATGGGCATTAAAAAGACAATAAAGGAATGTTATGAACAACACTATATCCACATTTGATAGCTTAGATGAAATTGACCAATTCCTTGAATGGCAAAATTTGCTAAAACTCACCCAAGAAGAAATAGATGAGCTAAATTGGCCTATATATATTTTAGAAACTGAATTGAAAATTAATAAGCTTCTGAAACAGAAAGCCACGTCCAGTGGGAATGCTGACAAAACTATAAGAAATAAATTATACCAATTCTCTATGATCTCTTTCACTGGACAGAAGAAAGAGTAATACTTTCTAACTCCTTCTTTGAAATCAATATTAACATAATACCAAAACCAGGCAGAAACATTATCAGAAAGAAGAAGAATGACAAGAAATACAGACCAATATCTTTCTTTGACATAGATACAAAAATTCTCAACAAAATATTAGCCATTTGAATCCAACAATATACAAAAGAATTATATTCCACAACCAATTATGATTTTTCTCAGCTATGAAGACCTAGTTTGCATTAAAAAAATTGATGTTAACCATCATATCAACAGACCAAAAAAATCACATGATTATAAAAATATATACAGAAAAAGCATTTCAAAAAATATAACATTCATTCATGATGAAAAAGAAGACTCAATAAATTAGGAATTTATTGAGAAGAAAATTTTCTCAACTTGATAAAAAGTATCTACAAAAAACTACAGCTAACGTAATACTCAAGGTGAGAAACAAGAAAGTTTTCCACTAAAATTAGGAGTAAGGCAAGAACATCCCCTCTCCCTACTGCTTTTAACACCATGCTAGAGGTCCCAGCTGATAAAAGGTAAACACATTGGGCCCTGGCCCAGTAGCTCAGTTGGTTAGAGTGTTGTCCTGATATGTCAAGGTTGGGGCATGTGAAAAATCAATCAAAGAATGCATAAATAACTGAAATAACAAACTGATGCCTTTCTCTCTTTCTCAAATAAATAAATTATTTTTAAAAATGGTGTACAGATTGGGAAAAGATATCAAACTGTCTTTTTTTTGCAGGTGATATCATCATATATGTAGAAAGTATTTGAAAATTAACAAAAGAAATATACTGGAACTAATAATAAATTATAGCAAGTTTTTAGGGTATAAGATTAATATACAAAAGCCAATGACTTTTCTTTATACCATTAATGTACAAGTGAAATCTGAATTTAAAAACACAATTCTATTCACAATAGTACCCAGGTACATGAAACACTTAAGTGTAACTCTAACAAAACACATGCAAAATCTGCATGATTAAGTATAAAAAACTCTGATGAACAAAATCAAACAACAGTTAAACGGAGTGATATTCAATGTTCATAGCTAGGAAGACTCAATATGTTCAAGATGCCAGTTCTTTCCAACATGTTTTGTGGATCCAGTGCAATCTTTCAAAATCCCAGCAAGTTATTTTTTGATTCTGTGGATGGGCAAAAGACTCAGAACTGCCGTCACAATACTGAAGAAGCAGCAAGTTGGAGGGCTAATAGTACCTGGCTTTAAGGCTTACTACAAAGCTACAGTAACAAAGATGTTGTGGTATTGAAAAATAATAAAGAAAAAGATCAACGGAACAGAATGGATTGCCCAACCTAGATTCACATAAATGTAATCAACTGATCTTTGACAAAGCAGCAAAAGCAATAAAATGTGGAAAAATCATTATTTTAAAAAATGGTTCTAGAACAACTGGACATCCATGTGCACAAAAAAATGAATTTGGATACAAATCTTTCACTTTTCACAAAAAAATAACTCAAATTGTATCAAAGACATACTGTAAAACATAAAACTCTAAAACTCCTAGAAGATAACATAGGAGATAACCTGTAAGACCTTAGGTAGGATGATGATTTTTTAAATAGAGCAACAAAGGCATAATCTATGAAAAAGAAAATTGATATGCTAGATATCATTAAAAGTAAATTCTTTTGTTCTGCCAAAGACAAGGTCAGGAAAATGAGATGGCAAACCATATTTTGGGAGAAAATATTTGTAGAAGAAATATCTGACAAAGGACTGTTCTCCAAAATATACAAATAACTCTTAAAACTGAACAATAGAAAAAAACTACCAAAGAATGGCTAAATACCTTTACAGACACCTCCTCAAGCAAGATATAGTGATGGCAAATAAACATGTTATCAGGGAAATTCAAATTAAAACTAGTTTTCAGGAACATCTATAAAGGACACATGGACAAAAGCAAAGGGAGGTAGGATCAAGGATGGGAAGTGGGGATGGCTGGTGGGGGAGTGGGGGCAGGGCGGAAAT
>PVKM010027979.1:0-18514 GCA_004027735.1 Carollia perspicillata
GAATATTTGTACTTTTTTCCCATTGAGTATGATGTTGCCAGTGGGTTTGTCACATATGGCCTTTGTTATGTTTAGGTATTTTCCTTCCACTCCCCCTTTGCTGAGAGTTTTTATCATAAGTGGGAGCTAGATAGTATCAGAGTCTTTTTCTGCATCTACTGATGCATTGTGGTTTTTATCCTTTATTTATGTAGTGAATCACATTTATTGATTTGCGAATGTTGTCCCATCCTTGAATTCCAGAAATATAGCCCACTTACGTGATCAGGGTGTATGCTCTTTTTGATGCATTGCTGTAATCAGTTTCCTAATATTTTGTTGAGAATTTTAGCATCTATATTCATCAGTGATATTAGCCTATAATTTTCTTTCTTTGTAGAGTCTTTATCTGGTTTGGGAATTAGGATAATGCTGGCCTTGTAAAATGAGTTTGGGAACCTTCCCTGCTCTTAAATTTTATGAAATAGTTTGAGAAGGAGAGGTGTTATTTTTTTTTTCAGAATGTTTAGTAAAGTTCACCTGTGCAACCATGTGGTTCAGGGATTTTGTTTGTTGGAAGTTTTTTGATTACTGCTTCAGTTTCATTAGGTGTAATCTGTCTATTCAGATTCTGTGAATCTTCTTGATTTGTTTTTGGAAGATTGTATGTTTCTAGGAATTTATCCATTTCATCCAGGTTGTCTAGTTTGTTGGCATATAATTGTTCTTATTATTTTCTTACAGTCCTTTGTATTTCTTTGGTGGCAGTTGTTATTTCTCAACTTTCATTTCTGATTTTATTTATTTGGGTCCTTTCTCTTTTTCCCTTTTCTTTTTTAAGTTTAATTTAATTTATTGATTGTGCTATTATAATTGTCCCATTTTTTCACTCCTTTATCCCCCTCTGCCATGACCCCACCCCCCACCTGCATTTACCCCCACCCTTAGTTCATGTCCATGGGAATATGCTAGAGCTTTTCAAAACCCCTATGAACATCTCATTCCTCAGCTTTTCAATTTGTTTGGTCCAACTCTTATTAATTGCCTAATGCTACTGTGATGTTAAAACTTTTGAAAGTCACTCCTGGGAAGAAGCTTTTAGCACTGGACAAAATTTGAGTGAGGTCAAATAAATATAAGGCTTTCAGTTAAGTTTGACCAGGGTGTCACCAGGCAGATGAAACATGGACTATTCTTTGGGAATGAGACTTTGCAAGGGCTCTAGCTCTGTTGTATCTAGGATTGGAAATGCAGGCTGCCATTTTTTTCAGCTGAGCTGGAGTAAAGGATGAGGAAGTGAAAATGCCAAAAATTTTAGTGCTTTTACCAAGATTCAGCTGTTTTCCTTGACTGGATGCTTCATGGGTTGCTGCAAGCCTTTGGTTAAATTTCATGGTTCTTAGAATGTTGATTTTGACAATTTTCGCAAGGTTTTTTTTTTATTGCTTTATGGAGGGGGTACTTTTAGAGACCCTTAACCTGCCATTTGCCCTGATATCACTTCCCTGGTTGGCTTTTGATTAAAGAGCAGATTTTTAGGATGATAATACTGTTTTCCAGAGGCTCTCAGTTTGTAATGGCAGAGCACACACAGTTGTCTCTGTCTGGCTTTACAAAGGGACAGGCTATGCAAGGTAACGCAGACAGAGTTTTTATTGTTTTAGAAGAAAATTCATGTTGAAGAGTCACTTGAGGTGGTTGAAATTCCAAGAGAGCTTGACCTCTGGAAAGCTCTTGTAGCTAATGTGTTATAGGCAATTTGATAATGTGGCTGCCTTTGTGATGTTTGATCACTTTATTTGGCAGATACTGTGTGAATATCATGTCTGGTGTGAAGTGTGAAAATTACCCTGTGCTCATAATTGTAAAACTGGGGAGTGTCAGCACACAGTTAAACAACCCCTGTAGAGCAGCTTAGAGAATTTGCAGGGCCAGCCAGGAGAGTACAGCCAGTTAGGGAGCCCACAGTGACATCAGGTTGGGGGAGGAGTGCTTCCAGTTTTGGGTGGCTCACACTGTCATACTTGGAAATATTTTATTAGTTCTCAGAGTTTTATTTGTAGGTTCTTACTGATATTACCTGCCCTATAACTTTTTACCAGTTGTTTATTTTGCTGTGATTACAGACTCACAGGACATTGCAGAGATAATGCATGGATTCCCATTTACTCTCACTGACTTCTCCAAGTGTGTTACTGCTGCAAGCCGTTTTTAATTTCCACAGTTCTCTTGTATGATGACCTCTTATATAGCTGTAGTACAAATTGGAACCAGGAAACTGTCATTGGTACAATAATATTACCATATTTTGCTGTGTATGATGTGCACTTTTTTTGCTCAATTTTTTGAGGGAAAAATAAGAATGCACATCAACATGGGTAGTACTAATTCTGTATCTGTATAAATGTTTTCATCATTTATTTATGCTTATACATTAAAAGTATAACTCTAGACAGCAATAATGATGTCCATATGCAAAATAATACCCTGGAATACGATAATCTTTTTTCCCCCTAAATATAAAGAAATAAATAATTTAATTAAACAATTAAAATGAAAGATGTTTTTTCTGAAAGCTTGGGTCAAAAACATGGTTGAGTATTATACACAGCAAAATATGGTAACTAAACTACAGAGACTTTATCAGTTTTCATCATTTTTTACTTGCTGCCTTTGTGTGTGTGTGTATGTTTAGTTCTGCACAATGGTATCACATGTATAGATTCAGATAATTACCACCATAGTTAAGATATAGAATTGTATGATCACCATAGTAGAACTATCTTACGCTACCTACCACTTTATATTCATACACAGCCCTGTCGTCATCCCGTAACTTTTTTATTGGAACAGCTTTAGTAAGATATTACTCATATATGGCAAAATTCATTCATATATGATTGTGCAGCATTGTCAGAATCAATTTTAGAACATTTTCATTACCCCTAAATGATACTCTGTATCCACAGGCAGTCATTATTTCTCCTTAGATGCCCCACATTTGCCTATTCTGAACATTTTATGTAAATGGAATGATATAATATGTGGTCATTTGTGATTGGCTTTTTTCACTTAGCATGTTTGTGAGGTTCATCCATGTTGTAGCATGTATCAGTATTTTGTTTCTTTTTATTGCCAATTAATGTTCCATTGTATGTATATACCATATTTTATTTATTTATTTAGTGATGGACATTTGGCTTATTTCCACATTGGTGTTATAATGAATGATGTTGCCATGAACATTCATATACAAGTTTTTGTATAGACATAATATTTTTTATTTCATTTGCATATATACCTAGGAATGAAATTACTGGGTCATATGGTAACTCTATGATGTGCCACACTGTTCCACAGCACCTGCACTGCTTTACATTGCCACTATCAATGAATGAAATGGCTAGTTTCTCCATATCCTCACCAGCACTGATTTTTATCTGCCTTTTAATCTTTTTTTATTATAGCCAGCCCACTGGGAGTGAGGTGGTATCTCATTGTGGTTTTAATCTGCATTTCTCTGCTTGCTAATGAGGTTTAGCATCTTTGGCCATTTGTATATCTTCTTTGGGGAAATACATACTCAGATTCGTGCACATTCATAAATTGAGTTATTTGTACTTTTGTTATGGGGCTATAAGAGTTCTATATATATCCTAAATCCAAGGCCCTTATCAAAAATAGAAGTCATCTGTATTTTTTTCCTTTTCATTTTTTTGATAATGTCCTTTATAGTACAAAAGGTTTTAATTTTGATGAAATTCAGTTTATCTGTTTTTTAAAAAAATTCTGTTGCTTGTGCTTTTGGTGTCATATGTAACACAAGATATGATAGTGCCCAATCAAAGATAATGAAGATTTATTCCTATGTTGTCTTGTAAGAGGTTTGTAGTTTTAGATCTTACATTTGGATCTTCGACCCATTTTGAATAAATTTTTATATATGATGTGAAGTGGGTAGGGGTGCGACTTCATTCTTTTACACATGGCTATCCAAATGTTCCAGTACCTTGCATTAAAAAAACTGTTCTACCCCATTGAATTATTTTTGCCCCTTTGTCAAAATCAATTGACTCTAAATGTGAGGTTTTATTTCTGGACTCTCACTACTATCCCATTGGTCTATAGGTTTATATTCCCATACCATACTGTCTTGGCTTATATGTTTGTAGTAAGTTTTGAAATTGGGTATGTGAGTCTTCCAACTCTTTTCTTTTTTTTCCATGATGATTTTCGCTATTCTGAGTCTCTTGAATTGTCATATAAATTTTAAGATCATCTTGTCAATTCTTTTAAAAACACCAGCTGGAATTTCAGCAGGATTGCACTGGATCTGTAGGGCAATTTAGGAAGTATTGCCATCTTAACAGTATTAAGACATGGGACGGGGGGTGGGGGTGGTAAAAGGGGACTAAATGATAATGGAAAAAATGCAATAAAGATTTTTAAAGAATATTAAGACATGGGCTTTTGTATTATTTTCCTAGGGCTACTGTAACAAATGGCACCAAACTATGTGGCTTAAAATGACAGGAATTTATTCTCTTGCAGTTTTGAAGGCCAGAAATCCAAAAAATGTTAAGAGAGTCGCTCAGTCTCTGTAGATTCTAGGGAAGTATTCAATTCTTGCCTTTTGCAGCTTCTGGTGGCTCCAGGCATTCTGAGGATAATGGCTGCCTCACTCCAGTCTCTGTTTCTGTGGTCACATTGCCTCCTCCTCTTTCAAATCCCTGCCTCTTTCTTATAAGGACACATTTGATTGCATTAATCCCACCTGGCTAATTCAGGATAAACTCCTTTTCTCAAGAGCCTTAACTTTACTTACCCCTTTTCCCATAAGAGATAGTGTTCACAGGTTTGGGGGATTAAGAAGTGAATGGTTCTTTAGGGGACCATTTTTCATCCTGTTGTAGATTATCTATTTATTCACTTCTTTAATTTCTTTCTACTACAGTTATTTTTTCAGAGCATAGGATTTGTATTTCTTTAGTTAAATTTACACCCAAGTATTTTTTTAATACCGTTATAAATGGAGTTGTTTTCTTAATGTAAATTTTGTATTGTTGATTACATAGGTATAGAAATACAATTGATTTTTGTTTATTGATCTTATATTCTGCAACCTTGCTGAGCTTGTTTATTAGTTTTCATGGTTTTGTCCATGGATTCCTTGGGTTTTTATATGTGCACAATCATGTCATCTGCAAATAGAGATAATGTCACTTCTTCCTTTCCAGTCTGAATGCTGTCTATCTATCTATTCACGCCTAGTTGCCTTGGCTAGATTCCCCAGTATAATTCTGAATAATTCCCCAGTATAATTCTGAATAGAAGTGGTAAGAGTGGACATTATTGTTTTCTTCCTGATATTAAGGGGAAATATTCAGTTTTTACTATTTAGTATAATATTAATTGTAGGTTGAAGAAGTATACTGAGTGGAGTGTTTTTTTTCAATCATGAAGGGATGTTGAATTTTGTTAAATGCTATTATTACACTTGATGAGATAACCATCTCCTTTATAACCATATACTTTATATAATTGTCCTTTTTACTATTGATATTTTATGAATTAAACCAATCTTGTATTTCTGATACAAATCCCATTTGGTTATGATGTAAATTTTTTTCATATACTGCTGGATTTGGTTTGTTAGTATTTTGTTAAGGGTTTTTTGCCTCAATATACATAAGAAATATAGAACTGTAGTTTTCTTGTGTTGTCTTTGTCTGGTTTTGGTATCAGGGTAATACTGACCTTATAGAATTAGTTGATAAGTATTCCCCCTTGTTCTTTTTGGAAAAATTTTTGAAGAATGTGTATTCTTCTTTTATATCATTGGTAGAATTGGACAATGATGCCATCTTTAACCCTACAACCTTTAAACTATATGTTGACAGAGGAAGTCCCTGACAAACTGAAAGCTAACTACATAAATATAATATCATTTAACAGAATACTTTATAATTTATTGAATCCTGTATACAAAGAATGGTTCTACCAGTTATAGAAATATTAGTAGACAGTTTCTTTTCCCCCCAAGACTTTAAATATGTCATCACATTATCTCTGGCCTCCCTAAGTTTTCATGAGAAGTTAGCTGTTGTTTTGGAAGATGGCAGAGAGGTAGGTGGGAGCAGAGTCTACTCCCCCTGTGCGCAGGTGGAACACCTGGCTGATCTTCAGAGGAACAGAGTGAACAGCCAATGCTATCCCAGCATATATGAAGGTTGGAGGCCAAAATTGTAGAGGACATTGAAAAACAGATGGTGAGGAGATTGCTTTGGGATGGTAAGGTCCCTGGGACCAGTACGGGAGGTCAGGGCTGCTGCAGCCCCAGGCCTGGTACCTGCTGGGTCTGTTGCAGGAGTCTTGGAAGAGAGCCAGGTCAACAGTTCCCTTCCCTGCCAAACAGAGAGGTTATAGATGTGTGTACAGCTGCAGACACATCTGTTGTGTAACAGTGGAGATGCCAGTGCTGATTCAGTAATTGCTGTATGCCAGACATTGGTTGCAGTACTAAATTTAACACATTAAAATGTGTAACAGTGGTTTCTTTAATTCTTATATAGCCCTCATGAGGTATTCAGGAACAAGGAGTTGAAGTAACTTGTCCATAATGACAGAGCTAGAAAGTATCCATATTTAATGTAACTGGAGACTGTGACCCTTGAATCTGCCATCATTATGTACCACAATGTCTTCTTTAGGAGACTGTATAAAAGTAGGTTTTCTAGGAAAGTTTTAGGATTGGTATCCTTATAGTTTTTAGTCTAAATATCTAACTATTAAATGAGATACCAGTTTATGTTTATATTGTTGGGACTGGAAAATCTCTTTGATAAAAAAGATAGCTTCTCAAACCTTATTGCTGATATTTAGGGCCTACATAGGCAAAGTAAATAGTATAAATTTTGAAAAACATGAAATTTTAATGCAGAAATTAATCCCAGAGGCTCAGAATGACTTAAGTAGGAAGATTGATTACTAACTGCATGGCTATCTAAAGTGGTACAGAAGTATGCTCTGCTGGAACCCAAGGACTGGCTTAAATACTTAATAGGGTTGTAACATCTTTCCAGATAAAATGAACCTAATTAGAATGGCTACCTTTGTTTCTATTTATTATGAGTGAGCAGGTTTTTAGGAAGGGTGTTGTTTGGAACTGTTTTCCAATACACACTCTGAGTCCGCAAATATCAGCACACCTAGCTTCTCTGAGAGACCACGATTCTTGTCCCTATTTTCAATGCATAGTAGTTCTTCAGGGCATAGATTCAATTTCTTGGTCATTATGCATTAATTAAATGTAAGCCAACACATTGCTTCCTTAGCCTCCAGAGGGCTGCATTGTTGTGAACAATGCTGGCCAGCAGCATCTATCTCTGGGCTAGTATCCAATTTGTTTGGGGCAGATAGTTTTTTCTCCCCAGGATGGAAACAGAATTTTGCTTCACCTGGTTGCTGAGTTTGTGTTTGTATTTTAAATTAAGCTTTATAGCATTAGCATTATCGAGATTCAACTGATTCCAATTGCAAAAGAATAAAACCATGGAAAACTAAATGTTCCTTTTTATCTGTATTTTGTCTATAATTCTGCATTCAGCCACTGAATTTGGTCAGCTTCTCAGATGGTTTTGATGTGTAAACATTTTATGCATATGTGGAATCCCAAGGAGGATTAAATAATTCAGTTTGAAGAAACTGAAGAGGCTCTTGAATTCCCAAAAGCACTGTGGCCACTTTGCTGTGTGGCCTGCATTCATCCCCAGACCCCACCTGAGAGTTTAGGGAAGTCATTACCTATGTTACTTTTCTCCTTTCCAGGGGCCTGTAAGGATTATAAGAGGGATTTTCTGGCCTCCGCCCTTACACTTAGGCCTGAGGGAATCTAAAATAGTTTCCTATGGTTAATGCACTGTAGGTTCCCTGCTGGGCAGGGGGCTGAATTAAGGCTGCTTGGTTTTCTTACCTTAGTGTTCTGTAGTTAGGTTGACTGCCTTTACAGAGAGGAAGGGAGAAGCAGTTTTCAGTGTGGAAGTTGTAGAAATAATATTTGAGCAGGAGGAAGACTGGGAACTTGGGATCTCTGTGTGGGATCAATAATTCTGATGTTATTGGTGGTGGTACTATAATGAGCACTAGAACTAAGTAGCAGTCTTTCTAGATCCAGTATGTGGAATTTCTATAACCATTTTGTCAGCAGCCCAGTGAAAAAGGTGTTTTAGATCAAATTTAAGAACCAAGCAGGGCTTGTATCTGGCCGCCTTTCAGTGAGGGCATGGGGTAAAGGGCACGGGGTCACCTTAGTTGTGAAGGCAGCATTGCCAACCTCTTCGGTCATTTAGAGATAATTTTTCAGGAGTCAAAAAGATTCTGATGCTGTAAAACATTTGCACAAAATCTTTGGTCCATTTCCATTTACCTTTGTGGCAGGAATGTGTCATTCTCTGGACACCTTACCCTACAGTGTTGTGGCTAACATCATTAATGTACAGGGTTTCAAGGGAAATCAGATGCTTCGAGGCTCAGAGGTTCAGATTTTGGGGCTTCAGCATTGCTTTAAGGGAATTGACCCCAACCTAATCTGTTTCAGTGTCCATTTTGGTAACTTCTGTTAAGTACCCAACAGACATCAAAAGGCAAAGATCACATCATTTGATCAAATACTGAAATTCAATATGAAGGGATTGTGCAGCAACAGGCTTCCATGTCCTGAGAGCCCCTACCTAGGGAGTATGTTCTGTCACCACCCTTTGTGTCTGAGCCTACAGCACACTGCTTGTACCTTCTTCCCTGCCCAGCACTGTGGCCCAAGTGAGCCCTGTCAGCCCACCACAGGTGGACAGGACAAGGAACCACGACTGTCCTGCTGGAGACACCCCATGCTCTATTCACCAACTATATCAGGTCCAGACCCAAAGGAAACTTAGACAAACTGAAAGAACTAGGAAAGCAATTTTTGGTATAATTAATTTTGGGGGGAAATAAAAATATGCCATGTAGCATTTTTCTAAGAGGTAGTGTCTGCTATCAGGAAATCAGACAACAGCAGTAGATAGTCAAATCTGGGATAATAGACCTGCTTCCTTTTGGAGGTTAACAGCTCTGAAGGAACGAGGCCTTTTTGGACCATTATAAAGCAAGAGCAAAAACGCATGCATATGCACACATGCTCCATAGGTTTAGCTTCTTCTCTCAGAGGAAGAAAACTAAATGAGAATAGTCCCTTAGCATACTTATCATTTTTTCTACTTACAGGACAGGGACCTGATCTGGGAAGCCCACATTGATCCCCTTCTTGCCATTTACTCTTGTTTTTGGCAGTGACATGTGTTCATATTTCATTTGATATTTCAGGGTTTGGACTGCCCAGAGCATACCTGTGTGTATCACCAGTATCTCAACGCAAGGTGTCTTTCAATACCAAATCATTAGACTACATATTCTATTCAAGTGCACATGGGTCATTCCAAAGATAGACTACATGGTAGGACATGAAAGAAGTCTTAAGAAATTCAAGAAAATCAAAATCATATCAAGCATTTTCTTGGATCACAGTGGCATGAAACTAGAAATCAACCTCAGTAAAAAAAAAAAAAAACGCTCAAAATCATTCAGACACATGGAGACTAAATAGCATGTTGTTAAATAATAAATGGGTCATCACTGAAATCAAGGAAGAAATAAAAAAGTACCTGGAAACAAACAAAAATGAATGCACAACAACCCAAAACTTATGGGACACAGAGAAAGCAGTCCCGAGAGTGAAGTTCATAGCACTACAGGCTGACCACAAGAAAACAGAAGGATTTCAAACAGTCTAACTTTACACTTAAAAGAATAGAACAACAACAAACGAAGCCCAAAGGGAGTATAGAGAAGGAAATAATCACGATCAGAGAAGACATAAATGACACTAAAAAAGAGACTAAAAAATTTCAAAATATCAATGAATCCAGGAGCTAATTCTTTCAAGTGATAAACAAAATAGATGAAACTTTAGCCAGACTCATCAAGAAAAAAAGAGAGAACCCAAGTTAATAACATCAGAAATGAAAGAGGAGAAATAACAGTAGATACCACAGAAATACAACAAATTGTAAGAAAATACTGTGAACAACTATTTGTCAAGAAATTGGACAACCTGGGCAAAATGGATAAATTTCTAGAATCATACAATATCTCAAGACTAAATCAGGAAGAAGCAGAACACTGGAATAGACCAATAACACCTAATGAAATTGAAGCAGTAATCAAAATATTCCCAGGAAACAAAAGTCCTGGACCAATGGCTTCACAGGCTAATTTTACCAATCATTCAAAGAAGAACTAACACCAATCCTTCTCAAACCATTCCAAAAGTTTGAGGAATAGGGAAGGCTTCAGAGCTTTTTTTATGAGGCCAGTATTGTCTTAATTCCAAAACTAGGTAAAGGCAAAACAAAAAAAAACTATAGGCCAGTGTCCCTGATGAACAATGATGTTAAAATCCTCAACAAAATACTAGCAAACTGGATCCAGCAATATGTTAAAAAGATCATACATCATGATCAAGTGAGATTTATCCTGGGAACACAAGGTTGGTACAATATTTGCAAATCAGTAAATTAATACATCACATAAACAAAAGAAAAGACAAAAGTCACATGATCATATCAGTGGATGCAGAAAAAGCTTTTGATGAAATCTAGCACCCACTTATGATTTTAAAAATCTCAGCAATGTGAGGATAGGGGTATCATACTTCAACGTAATAAAGACCATATACAAAAAACTTATAGCCAACATTATACCCAATGTGCAAAAACTAAAAGTGTTTCCTCTAAGATCAGGAAAGAGACAGGGATGTCTGCTTTTACCCCTCTTATTCAACTTAGTACTGGAAGTTCTAGCCACAGTGATCAGACAAGAAAAAAACAAAAGGTATCCAAATTGGAAAACAGTAAGTAAAACTGTCATTATTCACAGACAACATGATATTGTGCGTAGAAAACACTAAAGGGTCCACCAAAAAAAAAGTAGGCTTAATAAATGAATTTGGCAAAGTAGCAGTATACAAAATCAATACTCAGAAATCAATGGCATATCTATATACTGACAATGAACTATCAGAAAGAGAATCTAAGAAAACAATCCTATTTACTGTTGCAACGAATAAAGGAAGTACCTAGGAATAAATTTAACCAAGAAAGTAAAAGACCTGTATTTAACCAAGGAAGTAAAAGATCATGCTTATTTTCTTATAGAACACTGAAGAAAGAAATTGAGGAAGATACAAATAAATTGAAGCATATACCATATTCATAGATTTGAAGAATTAATATCATTAAAATATCCATACTACCTAAAGCAATCTACAGATTCAATGCAATTCCTATGAAAATACCAATGGCATATTTCACAGATCTAGAACAAATATTCCAAAAATGTATATGGAACCAAAAAAGACCCCTAATAGTCTCAGCAATCTTAAGAAAGAAGAACAAAGTAGGAGGGATCACAATACCTGATATCAAACTATACTACAAGGCCACTGTAATCAAAACAGTCTAGCACTGGCATAAGAACAAATACATAGATAAATGGAACAGAATAGAGAGCCCAGAAATGAACCCATGCCTCTATGGTCAAATATTTGACAAAGGGGTAACAAGCATATAATGAAGTAAAGATACTCACTTCAATAAATGATGTTGGGAGAAGTGGACTGGTACATGCAAAAAAATGAAACTAGACCATCAACTTACACCACACACCAGAATAAACTCAAAATGGATAAGACTTATATATAAGTCATGATACCATAAAAATCCTAGCATAAGATATAAGCAGAAAATTTTCAGATATCTCATGTAGCAATATTTTTGCTGATATATCTCCTAGGACTAATGAAATAAAGAAAAATATAAATAAGTGAGACTATATCAAATTTAAAAAGCTTCTGAATGGCTAAAGAAACCATGAGAAAATGAAAACGGAACCCACTGTATGGGAGAACATATTTCCCAATGATACATTGGACAAGGGTTTAATCTCTGAAATATATAAAGAATTCATATGTCTCAACATCAGGGCCAAGGACCTGAATAGACATTTCTCCAAGGTAGATATCCAGGTGGCCCATAGACATATGAAAAATGCTCAACATCACTAGCCATCAAAGACATGCAAATTAAAACCACAAATTAGATACCACCTCACACCTGCCAAAATGTCTATCATTAATAAATCAACAAACAACATGTGCTGGTGGGGATGTGGAGAAAAGGGAACCCTGATGCACTGTTGGTGGGAAGGCAGACTGGTGCCACCACTGCGGAAAACAGTATGGAGTTTCCTAAAAAATTAAAAGTGGTACTGCCTTTGACCCAGTGATTCCACTCCTGGGAATATATCCAAAGAATCCCAAAACACCAATTCAAAAGAATATATGCACCCCTATGTTCTTAACAGCATTATTTATAATAGCCAAGATTTGGAACTGCCCAAGTTCTCATTAGTAGATGGATGGATGGATGGATGGATGGATGGATGGATGGTACAGTCACATAATGGATACTACACAACAGTGAAAGAGAAGGAATTCTTTCTTACCTTTTGTGACAGCATGGATGGAACTGGAGACTATTATGTGAATTGAAATAAGCCAGGCAATGAAAGACAAATATCATATGACCTCACTTATATCTGGAATCTAGGGAACAAAATGAACTAATGAGCAAAATAGAATCAGAGGCACAGAAACAAGGAACAGACTTATAACTCTAAGAGGGGAGGGGGGGATTGGCACTTTGAAAGAAGGTGAGGGGGTTAGATAAAGAACATATATGAATCACCCATGGACATGAACAATGATGTGGGGAGTGACTGTCAGGATGGGGGTTGCTGGAGGGAGGGGGGCAAAGGGGGAAAAATTGGGACAACTATAATAATATAAACAATACAAAATAGCAAAAAATAAGTGTACTTAGATAACCCCAGTACCTGAACCAGGACTTTACTATCAGTAGGGTAGAGAGAGAGGCTAGTTCTCAGAGTGTGGGAGGCAAGAGGGTTGGAGAGGTTGCGAAATTATGAGACAGAGGGAGAAGAGGGAGACAAAAAATGGAGGGAGAATGTACAGCAAAAATGGAAATGGTAGACTTATTTTTAAATGACTCCTTTTTGTATCTTTCTATGGAGGCTTGTAAAATACTGCTTTGAGCCATAAGTGGGGCAGAGTATCCTGAGGTATCCTAAGTCACTACTGAACTGTCCCTGTCTGCAGGTCCCACACCCTGAGTTTTCTCTTGCCATAGCTCAGAACTGTCACCTCAAATGGAGACTCCACCTCCTCCACCTTGAGGGTTTCCAGTCCCCCCCAGTGGAGGTTGGTGCTGCCTGACTGCCACGTTGTCATCCTGTGTGGGCATGATTACATTTCCATTCTTATGCCAAGTTTGGCTTTATAGAGGTTAATGTTTTCTTAGTTTTTATTTATTTAACTTTTTAATGTGCTTATTTTTTTCCAAATCCTCCTATCAGTTCTATCAGAGACCTAGCCTTGTTGTTTTCCAGATGATCTCACAAACACAGGATCTTTTGATTCCCCAGTTTTCTGTTTTGTGTGGGTTGCCCTCTGGCCCTGCTTAGGGCTGTCTTCTGTGGACCCCCAAAGAGCGGGGGATGTTCTATGGAAAGTAACCTCACAGGGTGATCTGATCATAAATTCCAAACTAGGCAGGACATAGTGTGTAGTCATGCCCAGGCATACAGCTTCTTTATTGAAAGGCTTATCATTACCTTAAGCAAGCCCTGTCCATTGTTTCTATAGATCTAGGTTAACACACCTTTGAAATGCCCCCTCTGAGATCCCTGAAGAGAGCACATAATCTTTAATCTTATTTAAAAAATTTTATTGTATTTTCCCACTACCATTTAGTCCCCTTCTACTCCCCTCTCCACCCCCACAATCACCCCACTTTTTTTTTTCCTTTTTGTTCAATTCCTCCCCGCCCCAACCTCTGCCCATCCCCTACAGCTGTCATCCTGCTAAGGGTTACATAATCTTAACTACCCTGTAATTATCTTCTGTCATTGCTTCCTCCCTACCTTTATGTAAACTTCTTTATGTTCCTTCTTCAATCAAATGCATAAAAGGAAGCTGCAAAACTAGTCTTCTGGATCTTTGAAATCTTGATTCCTGGCATATGTACTCAATTTGGCTCAAATAAACTCCTACAAAAATTTTCTACAGGTTTGGTTGGTTTTTACATCAACATCACCTAGTGCTTGCATATGCCCAGGTCCTAGGTCCCGTGCCTTCCTCCGTTCTTTGTGAGTTCCTCAAATTTCAGATCTTCCCTGAGGATGTCAGAGGCTGTCCTCTAACTCTCAGTCTTGCTGTTGAGAGTACATGCTGTACTACTCTAGCCCCCAGAATTGGCACTGTTTGAGTGTGGAATTACTCCTTTCTATATGGACACTTTTATAATTTCTTTATTTGTTCTGAAATTTTATGATATATGTGATGTAGGTATGTTTGTTCTTGTCCCACACAGTGTACTTTGCCATCTGTCTGCTTGGAAAAATCTTGTATTATTCCAGTAACCCCTTTCCCCTTCAACTAATTTCCTTCCCTTGCTCAGAGAGGATGCCTGGAGCTTTGGGGTTGATTTTCATTTTTTTAAGTAAAGGAAAATCTAGATTAAATTAGTGTAAAACAGAACCAAGAAATTTCAGAAAGCAACCCATCAAATTTTCAGCTTTTCTTTTTCTTCTTTAAGCATGCAAGAAAAGTTTATTAGTGCTAAGTTCTAATGGGAAAGCAAAAGCAAGGTGGCAAGAGCAGGGTGGTCAGAGGCCAGGTGATCAGCACTCTGGTGACCAGAGGCCCCCTGGTCAGAGGTCGTCTGGCCAGAGACCCCCATGGGGGTAGAGAGAGCCAAGAGAGAGTCCTGTTCTAAGGACTTACATAGTTGGCAGGATGGGGTGAGGAAGTTACATACTGATGGGCAAAGGTACTGTCAGCCTTCCAGGAGAGATGTGACTACCTAAATGTAGGTATGGTGCTGTGGTCCGGCCGCGGCAGAGTCCAGGGGTACGAAGGTCTTGAGGGGGTAAGGCATTGGTGATGAGAGACAGAATAACGACATGACTCAAAGGACGGGGAAATTCTGCTCCCCTTTACTGTGCAGCAAGTAATGTTTTTATTTTTGGCAAAGGTTGACATTTTTGGTTACAGTTGATTATAGAAGCAGAAAATCCAAACCCTGGATATAAATTTTATTCATCTAACAACCCTTACAAATATTATCGCGGAAAAGAACGTATTGGCCTTAAGGGTGACAAACAATCTAATTATATAAGCAAGGTTTAACAGTGAATATATTCTGAGTTAACTTTCCTTATAACAATTATTCAATTTTTCTTCATGAGTTTAGTAAGTTCTTTTTCCACATGGTTAGTCCACTCTGGACAACATCTTTTGTACCTTGTGATTAATTGCCTAAGGATATGGTACAGGAGTAGGGGGTATTTCAAATAATTCTGCTTGTTGTCATTAATCTATGACGTTTTTGATAGAAACAGTTGGGGGAAGTTTCTTACTCAGATTTATTAGTCATTGAAATATTCTGGACAAGCACTAGTGGGCAGAGGAGAACTTGGTATTTCTACAGAACTTCTCTTATTATTTTTATTAAACATTAACGTACTCTGAGCTGTGTTTTGTACATTTTTCATGTTAGTCAGACTAAGAACAAAAAACAAAAACTGTTCCTAGTACTAATGTTCCAGTAATAGTGATTCAACCTATTTCCATGCTTTGTCCTCTCCCTGGGCTAATTTCTCCACTCGGGGGTTGGGAGTGGAGAGATATTTCCTGACCTAATTTCTCTGCTCGGGATATTTGTGTTTGGTCACTTACTTCCTCCTGTATGGGGGAAGTTTGAGGGGGTTTAGTTTGGACTGTTGTGGGACCTTTTTCTGACTGTGTTGTGGTCTCAATAAATTCCCAAGTTACGTCCTTGGGAGAGTTAGCAAGCAAACTCTCCCTTAGAACCAAGTGAATTGTTCCTTCTCTTAGAACCAAGTGAATCAGCAAGCAAAGCAATGAGCCAGTAATTAAAATAGTAGTTATAATTACTAATATAATATATCCTAATTTCTCCTTGTGATTTATGCCACGTCCTTTCCTCGAGGGATGGTCTCTCTTGAGCCCATCTCCCCACCACTTCTGGACTCTTGTCAGACGATCTGGCTTGGTGAGGATGTGGCAGTATGGGTGGGCGGGGTCTGTTAGCCTGAATGAATACTTATTTTGCTCCTTACTCTATTTGTTCATTTTGCATACATGATGGGAGGCAGGCAGTTAACCAAAGTGGTTTCATGAGCTTTTCTTTGAGCACTGTAGACCCCTCCCATTCCTCTTTCCAGGTCTTGGAAAGAACACACAGTCTCAAGGTTTTCTTTTTCCCAGCTTGTGAAAGTGATACACACAGACTTTCAAGGGCTTGCCCCCTCCTGCACTATCTTGTTGTTTGGAATGCCTGGCAGCCTTATCAAACCAGGCTCAGCTTTGCTTTTCTTTTAAAAGATTTTTCATTAAAAAAATTTTAATTGTGGGAAAAAACACATAGTATAAAATTTGCCTTCTTAACTATTTTTTAAGTGTACAGTTCTGTAGTGTTCACTATATGCACATTGTTATGCAACAGATCTGTACAGATTTTTCATTTTGCATAACTGAAACTCTATACTAACTGAACAGTTTCTCCCATTTTCCTCACCTCCAGTCCCTGGCAACCACCATTCTACTTTCTGTCACCATTATTTTGACCATTCTGAATACTGCCTATAAGTGAAATCATACAGTATTTATTCTTTTGTGACTAGCTTATTTCACTTAACATAATGTCCTCAAGTTAATCTGTTATGTAGCATGTGACAAGATTTCCTTCCTTTTAAAGACTGAATAACATTCCAATGTAAGTATATATCTCATTTTCTTCATCCATTCATTAGTCAATTGACATTTGTGCTGCCTCTACCTCTTGGTTATTCTGAATGATGCTGAAAGGGACATGGCAGTTCAAATATCTCTTTCAGAACATCCTTTCAATTTTTTAGGATAAATATCCCAAAGTGTGATTTTTAGTTTGTTTATTGAGGACCCTTCATACTGTTTTCCATTGTTCTTACACCAGTTTATATTCCCACCAACAGCATATGGAGCTCCCAATTTCTTCACAACCTCATAAACACTTGTTTTCTGTTTTTTAATTTCATTTAGTAGTGGCCATCGTAATAGATATCTCATTATGGTTTTGATTGGTTTTCTCTTATGATTAGAGCTGATGAGTATGTTTTCATAACTTTGTTGGCCGCATTTCTCTTTAGAGAAATGTCTATTCAGGTTTTTCCATTTTTTAAATTAGGTCATTTGCTTTTTGCTGTTGAGTTATAGGAGTTCTTCATATACTCTGGTTATTAACCCCTTATCAGATATACAATTTGCAGTTATTTTTCCCCATTCATATGTAAGTTGCCTTTTCACTCTATTGATTATTTTCTTTGATGTACAGAAGTTCATAAATTTGACTTCCAGCCAAGATGGAGGGATAGGTAGATATACTTTGCCTCCTTGCACAACCAAAAGAAAGATAACAAATTTAAAAACAAAAAATAACCAGAACTACAAGAAAATTGAACTGTAAGAAAGACCCAAAATGAAGGAGTTAAAGAGGAAACATTCATACACTGGTGGGAAAGGTAGATGAACAGCCAGCTGGAGAGGACTCACAGAAAGGTGGTGGCAGGGGTACAGGGCAGGCAAGGTGGTGGCTGGCAGATTGGGAGGTCCCATGTTTGCATGCAGATAAACCAGGAGGAACAACTGGGGAGTGAGACAGACCACAAAACCCAGGGTTCCAGCACTGGAAAAGAAAGCCTCAAAACCTCTGACTGTAAAATCCTGTGGGGGTTGCCACAGTAGGAGAAATTCCCAGCCTCACAGGACAGTTCGTTGAAGAGATTCACAGGGTCCTAAAATGTACATAAATGCACCCACCCAGGAATGAGCACCTGAAGGGCCCAATTTGCTTGTGGGTAGTGTAGGAAGTGGCTGAAAGCCGGCCAAGAATGGAACAAGCCACAGTGCTTCCTCTCTGACTCGTCCCCTACAGACAGCACCACAGGGATTGCCCCACCATGACAACTACCTAAGGTTCTGCCCATTAAAATATAACGGCGGTACCCAGACAAAGAAATATGGCCCAAATGAAAGAATAGATCAAAACTCCAAAAATAGAATTGTGCAATGAAGAGATAGCCAGTCTTTCAGATGCAGAATTCAAAACACTGGTACCAAGGATGCTCACAGTTGAGTATGGGCACAAAATTGAGGAAAAAGTGACGACTACTAAAAGTGAAATGAAGAAAAATATACAGGGAACCAACAGTGATGGGAAGGAAACCGGGACTCAAATGAACAGTTTGGAGCACAAGGAAGAAATAGACATTCAACCAGAACAGAATGAAGAAACAAGAATTC
>PVKM010027980.1:0-18523 GCA_004027735.1 Carollia perspicillata
TCCAACATATAGAAAGGTCAGATAGCTTGCATTAGGGACTAGATTTCCAGTTACAGCCATTACTTGGTTTCACTTACATTAGTGACTGAATGAGTGCACGACCTTATGCAAGTCATACTTGACTTTGCTAGCTTTAGTTTCCTCTTGTACAGAATGGAGAGAGAGAGAGTGTCCAAATGGCTGTTGTGATGATCAGGGTCTATACAATACTGGTCTGCATTAAAGACTCAGATTTTTAATCGTCATCCTCCTCCTCCTCCTCATCATTGTCCAACAATGAGGCAGAAAGCAAGCTGAGAGGTGCAGTCCAGGGGCAGTTGACCACTGTCAGCAAGGGGCATGCAACTGTGCGGATTAAAACAGAATTAGATAAAGCCTAGATTTTCTTCACTTTTCATAAATATTCGTACTAGTCAAGCTTCTCCTTCTGCTAATATGGAAGTAGGCAGCATTTAAACTTTCACTCGCGTGGAAATTAGGAAGACAGCGTATATAGGTAAAGAAAAGATGGAAAAACGAGTAAATGTTAAAATTCAATCCATCCCATTTAAAGGTAGGAAACAGCAACGTGAAGAGAACCCCCCCGCCCCCCCCAGCCCCGCTCACTGCTCTGTTGGTTGGCACTGAAGGGAGTTTCCATGCGTTTAGGAACATGTAGCAATGAATCGCTGAGGCAATTCGTGAATTCAGATGTTGTATTTCAGGAAGAAACTGTTGCTGAAAGCCTGCTGGAACATCTCATTTTTTTACTCTATTAAACTCGTATTAGAGAATCTTTTTTCCTTGAGGAAAGGAACATTACTAGAGAAGATGCCTGAAGTTTAAATATGATAACAGATGGTATTTCAAGTTTTCTGTCAGTTACATAAGTGGGAGAACTCCAAGTTTAGATCCAGCACACAGCTACTGTTCCTGACGAAGAGTTTGGGAAATTCAGGTACAGTCAAAAGACTATCCATCCTCTCGTGCAACCATTTGTACGTCCCCTGGAGGAAATTTCAGATGGCCCAGGTCACCTTTTCTTCTCTTTCAAAGCGGACCCTGAGAGTGGTTAGCCCTCAGTTGTCAGCACAGATCAGTGTTGGACCTGTGATCTCGTCCACCTTTGCCGTGGTGCAATGTTGACTGCTTTGAGGCTGTTATTCCATGGCGTGGCATGTCTTGGTCTTGTGATTATTCTCTTTCGCTCAGATGGGAAGTATGACTGGCTCCTCGTGGTGGCCGTTTTGTAGACGACTACGGTGGCATTATTTTGCTTGAAGCATGTCCATGTGTCCAAAATAATATGGTAGAGGCTGTTCCAATTGTATCCTCTTCTTGCTTTGGTACCCTGCTGTCATTTTTTCTTGTCTTTTCTTGTATATTTAGACTATAATTAAAAACCTGAGGATTCAATCCATGACCTTATCACAATCTGTTCCATATGCCTTTGTTACTTGTCCTGAGGTGTCCGCATGTCACTGCTTATGTCAGTGACATAAGCTTCTCAGAGAGACATTCACATCAGAGAGACTTTCACATCAGTGGTTCCCATGGAAATCTTTCCACCCACTTCTATTATTCCTTTTTTAAGTACTGTATTTTTTATAGCACTTACCACACTTTATAGTTATTTATTATGTATTTTACTTGTTTCCTTCTCTGTTTCTCCTCTGTACTCACAAGGGTAAGGCACCGTGTCTGCTAGAACATACTTATATCAACAGACTCTTGAACTGGAAAATACACATTCAGTTTTTTTTTTTAGCCTTCTACTTGAAATAACCTAAAACGTATAAGGATGTTGCAATGTTGCAAAAATAGTACCAAAATGCCCATGTATTTAGATTCACTATTAACACTTTTGCCATGTTCACACTATCGATTTTGCTTTGTATTTACATATTATTATTAGGTATATACTCCTACATACTTCAGTTGTACTGTAGTTTCTAAAAGTGTCTCCTTTAAGGACGTTTTTTATCCTACAAGACAATTGCAGAGACCAGGACATTTAACATGGATGTGGTAAATCTGCAGTTCATGTCCAAATGTCGACAACAGTTTCGTTGGGGACCATCATAGCCATGGTTTTCCCCAACCAAGAGGCAGTTCAGGGTCACACATTGCATGCATTTAACATGTCTCTTCAGTTTCCTTTAACATCAAGGCTTCTTTAGGATAGGTCAGTAATGTTGTAGAGTATTTGGGTTTATCTGATGTTTACTCATGATTGGAATTTAACACTGAATCTGTGTCAGAAATGCTACCTGAGAGACGTCACCTCCTGATTGTATTACCTAGGGAGGCACATAATGTCTAATTGTCATATTTTAATCAAATTTCTTCTTATTTGAGAATATTTAAATTCAACTCTATCTTAGCAGATTTCAATTATATGATAGCGTTATCAACTATGTTTAATGTTAGATCCTCAGACCTTATCATTGAAAGTTTGTACCCGTTACCAACCTCTCCCTATTTGCCCCTCTCCCTGCAACCTGTCCTTGGCAACCATGTTTTTACTTTTTGTTTCTATGAGTTTGACTTTTTAGAGATGCCATAGATAAGTGCTACCAGGTAGCATTGGTCTTTTCTCTGTCTGGTTTATTACACTTTCATCAAATTTCTTAACAGTGACTGAGCGAGTGGTAGAGGGTTATGTTCTAAGACTTCAGACCCGTTGCTGTCAGTACCTTGTGAGCAGTTTTAACGAAACTGTTCAAGTACAGAGATAACTATGTGTGAATCCAGGCCTCTAGACCTCCTTCGTTAGGTCTGCCAAGAGTTAGATGTTACACACCGTTAGGTGATATGTATAAAAAGCATGAATAGAGTTTGAGGTTTTCTTCTTCAGTTCAGTGGATGTAGATTGTACCGACTTTGTTTCTTGTGATTCTTGTCTACCTTGTCAACAGCAAAGATCATGTGTGTCATTAGTATATGATCCATTCCTGCTCTGATGCAGTTAATTTCTTAGAGCACTTCGCACACTTCCAGTTCCTCAATAAAGAAACATGAGGAAAATGTGGAGATGAAAACAGTGGGGAAAATAGAGTGGTAAGGGGCTCTGCCCTTGATTTTAATGGCTTCGTAGGTAGAATAACATTTGGCTTTGCATGCTATGGCATTGGCATTATATATGAATAATACACATAATACAAATAACAGTTGTGAAATTGGGCCAAATAAATGAAAATAGATGCATGCTTTTTAATGCAAGTACGTTATGCTGATTGCTCCTAAAAGTCATGTTAGAAGTCTGCAGATGCAAAATTTGCAATTTTTAGTAGCTATGTTTAGACTGTCATCTTAGACTCAAGAATATTGCTAAGTGAGCAGGCTCATGTCACATAATTGTGGTTGGAAACCACTTATAATAACAGTTATATTATCTCCATCTCAAATATAATTAAAATTCAAAAACCAAAAGGAATGACTGCTTTATACTTTGAAAAACCTGTACTCTGTAGGAAGGTAGTGCTACATTATATACTTTTTTAAAGTAAGGATGAAAACTGAACAACTCTATAGGCATTTTGAAAAGTCTGCATGGTCTTAGTTTTTTCACCTGTGAAAGCAAAGGGGTTGAGTAGATAAATGCTGTGATATGATTTTATTTATTTAATATCAAGTGAGTGTTTACTATGTGTGCAATGCTGGACATTTCGAGATGAGTAAAATATTGTCCCTGCACTCAAGAAACCTATGGTCTAGTGAATGAAACAATGATAAGGAAATAATTAAGGCACAGTATTGTATTCTAACTAGAAATATGCATAGAATGAACTGCTTTAAAAAACTCGAAGCAGGGAGACCAGTAGGAGACTGCTGCAGAGTCTAGAGTGACACCTGAATGCTGCCTTTTCCCATTCATTGCTGTTGCCTCAGTCCAGCGTGTAAACAGAAGGGTACTCCTCCTTAAAACCGTAGTACTTATTATTACACTCAATCTGGCTTGGATTTTAGATGGCCTTTACCTACGGACAGTGCTACAGTGTCAAGATCTTGTAATCAGCTAAACAGGCTATGCTGATAACAAATTACTGTGAGGTTACACTGAAGCCAGTAGGATCCTGCATCCCCTCCGGGTGAATGTCGTTTGATTGCAGATGAAAACAACGGAATTGCACTAGAACGGGAAGGAGGGCAGTTGGAGGGATGTTGAGAGTCTCTGAGTTTTCTTAATGTGTTTTACTGAATGAAGGAGAGGGCAGGTGTTTTTTACTACGTGGTGGGAGGACATGTCCCATTCTCGCTCACTGAGTGGGTGAGAGCTCTTAGCTCTCTGAGGCGTAGCCTTGTGCTGTCTGTATGGGTTTCGAGGTGCTGTTAACACAGCCATAGTTTCTAGATAATAGGAATCTGTACTGTTCGCAGAGATTATCATCTCACTTTGAATGAAAAAAACTCTCCTTTCAAATTTGTTATATACATTACCTTAAAAAACTATATGTATGTTGAAATATATCGTGTGTGAGAAGGAGTATATACGATATTTGTAAGTTTAAGGAATAATAATAAAAGGAACAACCCTCTCTCCACCACTCAGTTTATGCAAAAGAACCTTAGCCGTATCCCCAAGCCCTCTGATTTCCTCCTCCACCCCCAGGTGGAAACTCCTGTAATAAGCTATGTGTTTATAATCTTTTGCTGTCCTTCATATTTTATCACGTATAAATGCATGTTGATTCATATATTATTTATTTTTGCATATCTGGGACTTAATATAAATAGAACTATACTTACATAATATACATGGTAGGACAAAGGTAGGTTTATAGTTGTGAGTACATGAAACACAGAATTTATCCTGTATTATTGTTTATTAATTATTGTATCATTCATATTTCCCATATGAACTGTAAACCTACTTTTCCTCCACCCTGTGTATTTCCTAGACTTGCTTTTCTTCATTCAACTTTATTTTTCTGAGCTGTATCAATGCTCTCAGTGATGACTAAGATATATTCGTTTTCACTGTTGTATCATATTGAAGGAAAATACACAAATAATTTGTGCTTTCTGTACTTTGTGGAAATTTTGTTGTTTACAGTTGTTTTCGCCATTTTGAATGTTCTTATTAAGAATATTTCTGTACGTTTCTCTTTCTGTACATGTGAATAGATAGCAAATATTGCCAGGAGTCAGACTGTAGGTGTGTAGGTTAATGGGCACCCCCACTTTGTGAGATAATGCCCACTGATCCTCCACATTGGCTACACCACTTTACACTCCTGTCAGCTGCCCAGCCATTGCTGTCCATTCACGTCGTCATCAAACTTGTACGTTTTTGCCCTTTTGGGAGGCATAATACGATATGTCATTAAGTTTTAATTTTAATTTCCTTGATTATAGATTAGACAATATCTTTTCGTATCCTTAAGTGGAAAACATTTTCATGTCTGTTCCTCTTCTTTTTTTTCATTAACTTCTTTTCTTTTTCCTTATTAAACTTTTAGGAGTTCTTCAAATGCTTTGAATGCCACAGTTTTTTCCTAGGTGTATGCGTCATTAACAATGTCTCTAAACTTGTGGCCTTTTAGACTTTTTATTATGATGTATTTTGAACATATACAAAAGGAGAACAAAGAGCACCCTGAACCCCGAGTACGCACTGCCTGGCTCTCACAGGGGCACTTCCATCACTCTACGGTTACTCTTATTTTGTCTCTCTCCCTCTCTGCCCATAATCTACTCTCCACCCCTCACACAAATTCCAGTTATCATATGATTTTACTATGGCTTGTCATTTTGTAGGTGGTTCTTTCGATGAATAAAACTTTTCAGTTTTAATGTAGTTGAATTTAACAACCCCTTTCCTCTACAAATTGTGTGTTTGTGTTTCTTGTGTAAGGAATTCTCTAAACTGAGGTCATGAAAATATTCTTTTGTTGTCTTCTAAATGTTTTAAATCTTTGTTTTTTCATGTTTCAGTACTTATTCCATTTGAAATTAATTTGTGTGTGTATGTGGTATGAAATATAGAGTTAATATATTTGTTTGCTTGTTTTGTTTTTCAATAAAGATAACTCTTTGTTAGGCACTAGTTATACTAGCTAGGTACCCCCAAGTGTCCCAGAAAATTTCGAACGCTTTCTCTGGCATCGATTGATTTTACAGACGTGTGAGGGTTTGTTTCTAGACTCTCTGTTTTTCCTCTGTGTCCATGCCATGTTATGTTAATTATTGTCACTTTATAGTAAGTATTAATAAGGCTGGAGCTCCTGACTTTGCCCTCTTTGGGAATGTCGACTGCTCTTGGGCCTTGGCTTTTTTTTTGGTAAATTTTAGAATTAGATTATCAAGTTCTATCAAAAACTTCTGGGATTTTGGTTGGCACTGCAATTCACGTATAGACAAATTTGTGATGAAGTTATGACTTTCAAGTTTTGAGGTTGTAATGCATGAATATGTTACACTGTTCCATTTATTTATTTGTTTTTCTGTCTTTATTCTGGTTTTTGAGCAAGTGTCTTTTTCATGAGGACTTTTCCTGTCTAGTAACTTAAAATTATAACCCTTCTCTCTTCGGACACTTTATTTTATTCCATAGTACTTAATCCCATAATACATATTGTTTCTCCTTGACATCATGTAAGTGAGAGCAGATTTTTATTTGTTTGACTACTCTTGGAATATTGCCTAGTACATAGTAAGCACCCAATAAATTAATTTTTATAATTCTCTCCATAAGAATCTTTTTCATCTTTTGATATATTTATTTTTTGGTTCAGTGATATGCTGGCAACTGTTTAACAATAGGCCCTCTGGGGAAGAGGCAAAGGGAAATGACTCACACAGTTTGCTAATTTCCGTGGTGTAAATGCAGCCACCATGGCCAACTTGAAACTATTAAACACAGAGTGGAGAAGAGGCATGAGTATAAAGTATTCCCACTAAGCAGAGATAATGAATATAAAATGTAGTAACATAATTAGGTATTTAGTTGTAAGTTTGTATAATTTAGTTTTTAACAATATTTGTATTAACAGTTTGCTTATGCAATTCTTGAAAATTTAACAAGCCCGCACAAGCTGTACAAGCCAGCTGCATGCCACTGTCTCGGCTCTTTATATTTTGTGTGCCTATTCTAAATATCTTTTTTTGATTTTTAAAATTATAACGTCTAACAATTTCTTGTTGGTGTATAATAATGCAATTAAGTTTTATGTGATGTCCTTATATCTAGTTAGCTGGCTGAAATCTGGTCATAATTTCAATAATTTTTATGTATACTTTGTAGGGTTTTTTGTAGATTATCTTCTCTGTAAATAAAAAGAGTTTATTTCTTCATTTTCAAGCCTTATATATGTTACATTTCATTGCTGTGTAGTATTGCAGTAACATGAACTGTTGGTGCAATATTGAATTTTAGTGGTAATAGAATGCCTTCTTATCTTGCTTCTGATTTTCAGTGAGTGCTTTAAGATTTTGCTACTTTTTGATATCTTCTTTGATAAAAGTTTTCTTTTACTGTACTTGAATAGTAATAAAATTCAAAATTATTTAATAAAAAGAAAAAAGAATATTCATAGTTAAATAAGAATTTGTTTTTTTTGTGAATGAATGTTAAATGTCATGAAATAATTATTTTATATGTATTGAGATGATCATATATATAACTAACTATATAACAAAAATATTTGACTTGCTGGGAATATTTTGTGATATAGCTAATATGGCATAGTGTCAAAATAAAGAAAGCAATGATTAACAGAAATAAAAGGAGAAATAGAAAAATAAATACATAAAAAAATAAATGTGTATGAACTACATAATTAACTACTTGATCTACTAGAAAAATACAGAGCACTCCATTTAATAATTTAAGATTCTGTAGTATTCTTAAGTCACATTAAATGTTTATAAAAATTGTCTATTTAATAGGTTAGCTATAAAAGAAGTCTCAGAAAACTTCTCGGAACCTGTATCAAGCAAACAATCTTTTCTGACCACTGCTGAGCGTTTTTAGTGCCTGCCCCTGAGTAATGTCTTCATATTTTCAGTCCATTTCCCCAGTTCCTCTTTCAACTATGTGTAATTTGCCTTTTATCCTATTCATGTATTTCACATTGAATAATTATAGCTTTTAGTTCCTAAAATTCTGTCCGTTTTTTTTCTGAGGGGGAATCTGCCAGGGTGTATTCATTTATTTTAAGTTAATTTGTTAATATATCTTAAAATTTTTCTTCGAATATTATTAAGCACAGTTATTTTATATGAAATTATATGCTAACTGCAGTGTCAATAATCTTTGCCAGATTTTGTTGTTTTCTGCTATTTCTGTACTCTAGTTTCTCGTTCCCTCATGTTATTATAACACACACACTTGAACTCAGAACCCGTGATACTTCATCTAGGTATTCTTTGAGCTTTGCATGTGCAGTGCTTTATTGCTGAGAAAATTGTAGTAGAATTCACTTGTAACTGTAGCCTCAAGCAACCTGGGTTACTTGATATTGATATTTTGGCTTTGGTTTTTTGTTTTGTTTTGTTTTTGCGTTTTGACCACACAAATGGTGTGAGTTCAGTCCCCAAATCCCTCACCCCCATCTATATTCAAGACAAATAGGTCTATTTTTCTCTCATTTCTTTCCACAGCATATATTTTATTTTCTAGTTCATTATTTTGTAGAGGGTATGACTTGTTCAAAATTCTTGCTTTGTTCAGGGGTTTGCTAATATTCATAGCCCTTAAGCTTTGTCTCTAGTCCCTTGCTTATGTGATTGTGGACTATAAAGCCCTAAGGGCTGGGTCTTTTGAGAAAAATCCCAAACCGAATAAGGCATATCATTTATCATATATATTAGTGGATATTGTTGACTGATATTTTGTTTAGAGTTTTTGCTTTTATGTCCACACATAAAGTGACTTCTAATTTTTCTTTTGCATCAATTTCTTGTCAGAATTTAGTGTGAAGGTTTGCTGACCAAAATAAGCGAGAAAATTTTTCTCCTTATCTGTTCTCTGGGAGAGTGTGTATAAAGTTGACTTTGTTTTTTTCCCCTTTCAATGACTGGTATTTCCCAAGGAAGCTATCTGTGCTTGACCTTCTGTTGGGGAAATTTTTTAAATTACAGGTTTAATTTCTTTAGTAGTTATACAACTATTGAATTTTTCCCTTGTGTTAGTTTTGTTGTATTATTCTATAACACATATTAATTTTATTTATATTCTCAAGTTAATTATCATACATTTTCTAACACTTCCTTATAATTTTAATGTTTGTAGGTTTTATAATGGCATCTCTTTCAAGTCCTAACATTATTAATTTTGTTTTCTCTCTTCCAGTCTTGATTGGTCTTTCCAAGCGAGTGTCAATTTCATAGTTATTCCAAAGATCGAACTTTTGGTTTTGTTGATCTTCTCTAATTTTTCTTTGTTTTCTCTTTCTTTAAATTGTACCTTTAGGTACACTTCCTTCTTTTCCACTTTCTTTGCATTTATTTTACTGTTAGATTTATAAGTTTTTGAGATGGGTGTTTAGTTCACTAATATTCATTTTTTCTCATTTATTATATACATTAAAGGTTATACATATTCCTGTACATTTTTATAAGAGCTTTGCTGAGTCAGATAAATTTTGCTATATGTTATTTCTTAAATCTTTTTTTGTGTAGCTAATATGGATCAAAACTGTTTTCACTGCACAAAATACAGGGTAAACACAGAGGTTATAGCTGAAGAAACAGCAAATATTTCAGAGCATGTTCAACTCCCAGCAAGGCCGTGTGCTCATCAGCTGAGGAGATTTTCAGCGTGGGAGAGTAACATGGATTGGCCAAGACAGTGTGACATGGTTGTCACGCTAGCTGTCCATGGCTGTGATCATATTAACAGCCAGAGCCCAGGAATCATAAGCAAACACTTACATAAGGCAGCGTATTTCTTTCAGGAAGAAGAAAACTTTTTGAAACAGATGGTATTACAAGTTAGTACTTCACGGGAGTGGGATTTACTGCTGTAATGACATTTGTCATTGTGTTTTGTACAGCTGTCAGCACATTCCTGATATTTGCACGGCTGGAACTAGAAATACGTATTAGACAGTGGGCAATTTTACTCTGGTTTTAGTGGTGGTTAGCGAATCCCTGGGTTAGTCCTTATCTGTGTGTTTATTTCCCTGCATGTGATAAATCATGTATGAGTAGATCAGTTCATGTGTATTCCTGCATAAGACAGTGATGGTTTTCATTACTTTACAAAATCATTCACCTAAAATTACAAATTGTCTTAAAACTATTTTTATCTCAAGACATTCAGAAGATGCATTGAAGAATTAAATAAAAATAAATGATTATAGTTTGATAAATTGTTGAGGTGTTAATAATAGGACAAATACATAAATGCCTAATATTTTTTCTTTTTTATTTATTGTTGTTCAGTTCCAGTTGTCCTGCCCTTTTCCCCATTGCCCACCCCTACTCCATCCCCCGGACTCCCGCAGTCCATCCCTCCCTATTGTCTGTGCCCATGACACCTAATATTTTTGATATTTTAAAGGATCTATCAAAACATTGTGTTCAAAAATTATATGATATATAATAAAATATTAAGGCTATAGAAAACAAAGAAAAATGAAACAAAATTTATTTTAAACATATCCAAACCAGGTAAAAAACACAACATCAAATGTTTGATCCTTTGTTCCCTTAAAATGCAAGGCTGGGTTAATGGTTTTTCAGCTGAAAGAAAGGCCAAAGGGATTAACTTTAGATTTTACCCCCTTGCAAATAACAACTTTCCCAGAGCAAATAATGCTCAGTGAGTAATGTTTTATTTCATTTGACAAGTTTTATAGAAATACTATTGTCAATACTTGGTCAACCAGTGGGACAGAAGGACAAATAAGGCAAAACAATCTGTAATTCACAGTTGTGACGCAGGATGAAGGGAAGTGAGGTGTGTGGTCAGAGGCGAGCATGGTGCGGCCCCTGGAGAGCTAGGAACCCAGCATAGGCGGGCAGTCCAGGCCGCAGTGTTTGCTGGGTGGGACTTCCAAAGGACAGAACTCGGAAGGCAGGTCAGACGGCAGGTCAGACGGCAGGTCGAAGCTTCTGGGTGCTGTGCTGTTGGTAGCTGTGTGGGTCTCTGATGTCTCTGTCTGCTCTTTGTCTCCGGCTGTGTCTCTCTGAATGTGTTTCTGTCTCTCCTTTTAAAATCGTTTAACAATCTAATGAGACAAGCATATTTAAGGCGTTGTGCTTGTTAGGTACCTGATCGTAAGGAACTTTCCATCTGATAAGAGAAACATTAGAGATCTATTGCTAATATAGTTCTAAGGAGTGATTTCTTAAACCATTTTTATCTGTCACCTTTTGTTTCACAATGCATGTCTTATATTCCCTTGAGTTAAAAATTTACATCAGTAAAGAATGAAGATTTAATCTTACTGACAGCCCTGAGGACATTCAAGGGCAATATTACCTTTGTCCTAGGAAGTTTAGGACTGAGAGTGATGGCGTATATTAAGGATATTTAGATTGCAACTTCTTCCAAATGAAAATTTATTATTTCATTATTCCTGAGGCTTCATTTATTACAATCCTTGGGATCTGAGATAATTGAAGACAACAATAATAAACCCTTCATGTGTTATACACGGTGGAGTCATTCATTTTGAAGGGTTCCCTCGTGGGTGCAGACTGCGTGTGAAGTCCGGGGCGCGGGTGAGACGCGGTGAAGGAAGGGAACGTGGGCATGGGCACGGGAGCTCTCGACGTCCTGCGGGGTCCCTGCAGTCTCAAAATGCGGTCAATTCTGTGGAATGGCAGGGGTGTTGCCAACGCTTCCCCCAGCTCGCAGTGGCCATGGCAATGCGGTGCTGGAGGGAGGATGTTAATAACAATGATGATGATGACGATAGATAATATCCACATCTGTTCTAATGAACAGCAGTAGCGAATACTATGCCGCGCATATATGCAAGAAGTGTCAGACTTCCTTTCATTTCTCAAGAATACATGAATAATAAAATATACTTGAAGCCTAGAGGTATATAATTAGAAATTATTGTAGAACTAGGTTCTGGCAGGACTAATGCTGTAAGAGGAAAAGGGAACGTTATGTCTTTCTCCACTCAGTATTTCCCGTCCTGTCAAGTGGTGAATCTGGTAACCGGTTGGAGACATCTGTTCTGATTTGCCGTGATCAGGTTGTTTGACGATGCACACCATCTTATCTTGACAAAGTTGTGATGCATCGCATGGCGTCCTGACAACTGTGTGAATGAGGACCCTGGTGAGAGAGGTGGGGCCAGTGTGGAGGCCTCGGATCCCGAAAGGTCATGTCCCGCACACACCCCACTTCTTACTGGGGAAGCAAATGAACCTGGGTATATTGCAGCAACTGTGAGAAGAGTCCTGTGGGCTTCATCATTATTCGTTTTGTCAATATAGTTTTGAAAACCTCTGTGCAGTTGGCAAGCCGACAGCATAGTTTCATTTGGGGCACTGCTGTGGAAGAGATCTCTCTGGGTTCTGGTACCAGCTCTGCCCCTGTGTAGGCGGGCGGTATTGGAAGGTTATTTCATTTGTCTGAGTGTCAGTTTCCTTATCAAGTACAAAGGTGGTGATAGCAGTACCTACAGTTCGTAGAGTTATCATACAGTTTAAATGTGTGTGGCACATAATGCAACTCAGGAAATATTAGCAATGCTAGTAAAGTTCCAGGAAGATACTTCATCGAATGATTAATTTCCTCAAAATATTCTGGATATTTTTAGCAACAGTTCTATGGGACCTCATGATTCTTCTGGCATCTTTTAGGCAAAGATGAATTCATCTGGTTACTTATTATTCCTGAAGCAGCTTCAGTTCTGTGCAGGGTCATAGTCACGTGTCCTGATGCACTGAGTTGAAGCCCCTTTCCTTGGCCTTGGGCTGCTTCAGGCTGGCTTTGGGTCCTAGGCCATGGTTAGCCCCTCTGTTTCACCGCCCTGCACTCTGCCTTCTTTCCCCAGTGTTCCAGGCTGCTTCTGACTCCTCCAGCAAAGGAGGAGGGAAGGTGCAGGAACAGCCAATGCAACTGTCACAGTCAGCCCTGCCAGGACTCTCCAGGCAGTTGTGGGGCTTTTGTGGGTTCTGTGGAGACCCTCCTGTAGTGTTGCAGAGAATCCCTCCCCTGCAGTTCCCTCGATGTGGACAAATAAGTCTCTTCTGGTCATTTATGGTTCTACCCTCGTTCCCCAGACACTGGCGACTGATCTAAGGTCTCGCTTGGCCAGAACCTAAGACAACACTTGCTGGCCCTCTCGAGTGTGACCTACAGCTGACCCAGTGGAAACCATGTCTTTTGGCTCAAAACACTCTGTGGTTGTGGCCTATCCCCAGTTCAGGGACTACTCTCGGTGAGGCTGTCAAATTAGGCAGCCAACCAGAGTCTCTTCCTCTTCATTTCTTAGGTGCAGACCAAATACTGCCTCTATATCACCTTAGTTCTAGGAGACACACAGGAGTCTCTGATAGCACTCCCCTTGGGCCTAAGCTTCAAGGACATCACTCCCTGCCTCCAAAAGCCTTTCCTTTCAGTCTCCCTGATCTCAGAGGTGGGTACCAAGTCAGGGTTGCAGAAAGGGTTCTGAACACCTGCTTTGTAAGCGCCCTTCGGTATGTCCTATAAATCGTTCAGTTCTGAAACCAACTACCTGGGTCAGTTCCGACTCCACAGGGTAAGTCCCACGTGACCGCTCTCCTTCCCTGTGCCCTCACAAGTCTGGGATCCCCGTGCTGCCTGCGCGTCTGCCCCACTGGGCTACGAATTTGGGGGTTTCCACATGCCCCTTCAGGTGCAAAAATTTATTAGAATGACAGACCTCAGGAAAGCCCATGATTACAATGACTATTGTATTATAAAAGTTACAAAAAAACGCAGCCAGATAGAGTTATGCTTAGGGCCACAAGGTCTGGAACCATCCTGGGTGCCGAGCGGCCGTGGCCTCTCTGGGCATGCCACCCACCAGCACACCAGTATGTGGGCCAGCTGGGGAGATTGGTGGGCCTCACTGTTGAGTGTTGTTGGCTAGGTTTTACTGCATCGCCATGATCGATTGACTCTGGCCAGGTGAGTAAACTCAATCTCTAGTTCCCCTCCCTGTCCTCAAGGTTGGGGGACTGGGCTACAAGTTCTAACCCTCAAATCATGTGATTGATTTTTGGGGCAACTAACTTCTTCATCCTGAAGCAAACTAGCTGTACCCTCACATTCCTGATGAGACACTTTACTGGTATAAACTCTGATATGATTCAAAGGGGCTTGTCTGACAGACAAAAGACACTCCTATCGCTTGGGAAATTCCAAGGTTTTTCTGCAGTTCTGCTTGAAACCTGGGCCAGAGACCTGATATATTTTGTCTCATACGCCATCATACCCTCAGAGTAGTTAGGATGTACTGTCCAAGGGTCACAGCTAAAAAGTGGTACCAGAAGAATCTCATTTAACATCCTGTGACAGTGAAAGTGCAACAGAACCATTTTGACATAAATATTCATTTATATAGGACAAGTAGGGCCTTTAAGCTCGGGTGGGATAACTTGAAATGTTCTTGGAATGATAAAGGTTACGTAATTATAAGTTCAAGGAAATGATGCAGATCAAAGACCTTGTTGAAAAATTGCATCCCTGATAACTAGTGACATATTCTTAATGTCTGCTGTAAGCATCATGAAGCTCTTGCCTTTGGTGAACCCACTTGATGGGAGACCCCCCAGGTGCCGAAACTTTGAGAGCGATAGCATATATTGAGAAAGATATTTTCCTTTTTGAAAGGTTCGTATGCAGGAAGAATCTACATGCCTATAAATCTTAATCAAGGATTGGAAAGGAGTAATTTATCGAGTAATTTGTAAATTTGCAAACATGTCTCTGGGAACAAAAAGACTTTGAACTTGAAAAACACCTTGGGGTCAAATGGAGACTTCTTGAAAAGCTACTTTTCCCCTATAATTTGGAAATCAATTTTCTTGCAAGTCTCCCTGAATATATGAACAATCAGGTTTGAAATGCAACTGAACTATGTCGCAGTGTTGGTTATAATAATTGTGAAAGTGTCTGGAGAAGTTATCTTAAAAAACACATGGAATATTTGAAAAATATGTATATAAATAAATTGGAAAACTTTAGAAATCTTTGCAAAATATAGTTTAAATATCAGAAGTACCTTGCTATCACTTGAGCACAATTTTCTTTTCGACTTAGGGTGTGTAATGAATGACATTTTCCTTATAGATAGTAGTAGGATTGTTGAAGTAGACTTGCCCTTTCTCCAAAAAAAGAAGAAAAAAGTACATACTTAAATACTAGCCTAGTATGCAGGCTAGCCATGGCTATAGGCTGCTAACCCTACTCAGATCTTCCTTGGAGAGCTCCATGGTTATTACTGTATTTATTTATAATAAGTAGACCCTTGGATGGTTCCAATTCAAACTGATGGCATAGAGAACAGCTTAGAATGAGGGAAGTATAGATCTGTGATGCAAATTCCATTAAAAAAAAATCCTGTATAGTTAGCAGGAAACTTTTTCTGTTAAAATTGAGTAGAGACAGAACGTTCAGATTAGACAAAACTCTGCATCAGATAACATTTCTGTATGTTACTTCTGCTGGTTATTCATATTTAGGATGTTTTTCACAGCGATCAGTACACACTCTGGGGAACCACGAGCGATCAGCTTTGGGTGCAGTCAGCCAGCCCCCGTCATCTGCTGTTCTTCGTGTGTGTCCTCTACCACGCTCCTGGAATCCCTCTGGTTACAGCAAAAACGACATCGAGTCAGTGTAGAAAACCAAACACATATGGATACCCAAAAATCAACCTTAGGAAGCGATATTAGCAAATAGTAGCATGTGCTCCGAAACCAGGACCCTCAAGTTCAAATACGAGTGCAACCGCTTTCAGGCTGTGCAACCCCAGGCAGGTGCGCTCCCCTCCTTGTGCCTCACTGTTCCTCATTTGAAAAGTGGCAACACTCATCATAGCAACTTTCGGAAAGAATTACTAGGAAGGTTAGATTAGTTAAACTTGGAAAGTTCTGAGAACAGAGTCTGAAACACATTGAGTGCCATATGAATGCACTTTAAGTAAGATGCACGCTTCCTCTTCGAGCAACAGTTTTATTCTACTGTACCTTTTGTCCCTGTTCTTTCACTTAACACATTATAATTACTTCCCATGTCTTTAATATACTATGCAATTTAATTATTAAAAGCCCAGAGCAATTTTATTGTGTGCTTATAGCAAAATTATATCAATTTATTCACTTGTTTCCAGCTTTCAGCTTTTTAAAACAAAGTCACAACATGACCCTTATCTTGAAATTTGTAGCCGTCGCGATTTGAGGAAAGACAGTGTAGAGTGGAGTTACATGCCTGTGTGCATGTTTGTAAGCATTTCTGCTTCTCCCGAGGGCCCAGTAGTTTTCTTCCTAGGGCCCGTGAAGGGGGAGTTGCCACCCTTTGTCAAACCTCTCTTCTCAAACCACTTGTTTGCATCATGTTGAGAAAGGTGTTCTGAACAAAAGCTTTCTCATGGGTTGGACTAACATTATAGTTTGTATTTCAGTCTCTTTTCTGGAGATTGTTTGTCTCATACTTGCTGGAACAGAGAATGGGGGGGGAATTCTGTGATGTTAATAGCAGTTGTGGGTGTTAGACTACGGCTTTGAAAAAGTGTGCGGCAACTTTAGCAGATGGCAGGGACTTGACCTTGACTTTCTCTATTGTATCTTAACATACATTATACTTAAAGAACATCTGTGAAAAAGTGGGTGATGTAGGAGGAAAAATGAATAATGAGTTTTCCAGTCAGCCTGTTAACAACAAGAACAACTCACATTATGTGCCATGCACTGTGCTAAGTGGTGTGTGCGTATTTTAATGTATGGATATTTATGCATGCACATATATGTAATATATATACTATGATAACTTTATAGGAGAGCCCATATTATTATCCCAACTTTAAAGATGAAGAAACTGTGAGGCACAGAGAGAGGTTTTATAACTTGCTCATTTTCACAGCCGTAAGTGGTGGACCGTTGAATTAAGGACCCAGGCAGTCTGGCTTTAGAATCTGTGCTCAGTGCCTATTGTCTTTCTAGATTCCTCGATCCAGGAATCAGAGGCAAGAAGGAAGCCACATATTTTGGGCTTGGGGGGAAATTTTCTTCAGAACATAAAGGCATAACACGTAACCCACAGTGTCATTTCAAGGATTGACAGCTAGCAGCCTCTTTTAGGTCACCTGATGTGGGAAGTCAGGCTTTGGTTCCATGTAAGGCTGGCTTAGGCTGTTACGCAGAGCAGACGCGAGCAGCAGCCTATGCAGGGGGAGAAATGGAAGTGAAATCTCTGGTCAGGTCAAAGCTGATGCTTGTGAGTTATTCCTGACTTTCTGGGGAAAAGCTAGAGTGCTCAACCCGACTTGTGCCTAAGATTTTATGAAGGCAATTATTTTGAATGATGGTCATTTATGTATCTTAAAAGTTATATTTTGCATTGGAGAGTTTAAGATGATGCTGTGTGTTGAGAACTCTAGCTTGCATTAGGAAAGTAAGCTGTGCAACTGAGGTTTTACATTTTGAGTGTCTTCTGAATTAATCATTTATACAACAAAAATTTCTTAGTCATTTACTATGTGCCAGGCATAATCCTGCTAAATTCTGAAGATTCATGCTTAAATAAGACAGGTACATGCCCTGCTCTTAAGGAACTTCTAGGTGGGGGCCAACACTGTGCAAATACACGAGATAATGACAGACCAGGAATGAGTGCTGTGAGGACGTAACAGGAGATGTCAATATTTCAAATAAATACGACACATCCCCGAAAGAGAGGGAAAGGTTTTCCCCTCAGCACATAGTGGCAGATAATGTCACAAGGGCCCTGGAGAAAACTGTCATAAAAAGTCACTGGCATGATTAAGTGTTTTGGATAAAAAGATAGAGAGCATATGGGCAACTGATGGATTAGAAAACTGATCTAAAAATATGCCAATTGCAACTTAAATTTTTGAGGACAACCTAAACAACACTCTTCATGCCTCGAGATCCAGATTTTGCTGCTCATTCTACCCTTGATGAGCTATGTGGTGGTGGGGAAAACCATTTACTTCTGTGTTCCTTGGTGTACTGATCGAGAAATGCAAAATGTATGTCAGGATAAAATTGGATGACAAAACTTGCATGAAGCTGATTTGTTTGCATTAAGTGGTGTCTATGTTTTAAGCCATGGTGACTGACCTGCTCTCCCTAATGCCTATAACAGGCTTCAGTTCACAATGTCAGGATTTCACCAGCTTTTTTCGATTCTGTTTAACTGAGGTTACTCTATGCAACAGTAAATCATTGCTGACACATTTCTTTCATTCCAGTTATGTTAATGAGAAGCCGTTTGGGAGAAGCTGTGTCTCATTTATTATTATTCAATATTACATTTGGAGAAAACCAACAACATGGAGATGTAGGAAAGACATGCTGTTTTCTGGGACAGTCATCATACTTGTTATTGACATCAGATACAGGGCAATTTAACTGACTCAAAATA
>PVKM010027981.1:0-18504 GCA_004027735.1 Carollia perspicillata
AATGCATTCTCTAGACTCATGGAACTCCAAGGCATTATCTCCTATTCTTGCACAGGTACCAAGATCTGAACTTCTACATGCCTGAGCCCAGGGTTCCATCACCTGCTCCCAATCCACTCCCCCTGCTGTCAAAGCACCATTCACTATGGTTTGGCTCTGGTTTGCAGTTTGTACTTCATTTTTAGCCCATTGGGAATTTCCTTAAATGCCTTCTAGCTCAGCTACACATTTTAAAGTCATATTTTTTTGTATTTTTATCTAGCTTGTGTGAGTGTTTTATAGCAAGAAGATTTCTGGGTAATCTAGTTTGCCATACTGCCAGAAATAGCAGTAGCAAGTGTTAGCATGTTGCCATAAATATTAGTAGAATATGTTAAACCTAAGCATCTCAAACCTGAAGACAACCCACTACAATTTTTCAGGGATTGATAAAGTCATGCAACACCAAATATAGAATTTTACAAAGTGTCATAAAATGTGGTAATAAATATTTAGAAGCTTCTTTTGCACAAAGGTAAAAAGCACAGCCACATTCATTGGGGAAGTGCTTATTCTGTCAGTTAAAATGGCTGAAATAATTACCCCCAGAAAGCATGTGGTGAAACCTAAAATGTATCTTTGTCAGCAAACATTGTTGGATGATATATGGAAAGCATTGTAGAAGAATGTAGAAACAAATATTGGAACAAGTTACAAAGTGTTGAAGGTTTGCTATATATTTGAATGAAGCACTGATGTTTCTAACATATTTCAGCTTATGGTCTTGTCTGGATTCTGTTTCCAATGACAAAATACATTAAAAAAGAACATTTTGGGGGAGTCACTAAATAAGGACCCAATCGTATTTCCCTCAATAATAAATAACTTCTGGCCCTGGCTGGTGTAGCTCAGTGGATTGAGCACGGGTCTGTGAACCAAAGGGTCACTGGTTCAATTCCCAGTTGGGGCACATGCCTGGGTTGCGGGCCAGGTCCCCAGTGGGGGATGCAAAAGAGGCAACCATACATTGATGTCTCATTCCTTCTCTTTCTCCTTCCCTCCCCCCCTCTAAAAATAGATAAATAAAATCTTAAATAATAATAATAATGAATAATTTCTTTTAGAAAAAATTATGACCTATAGAAAATTGTGAGCAACTATTTGAATTAGAATTTAAAAATTCCCTAGCAAGGGTACAGGTAAGTCCACCCACATGGAAAGCATTCCTCCTGGCCCTGGCTGGTGTAGCTCAGTGGATTGAGCGCAGGTCTGGGAACCAAAGGGTCCCGGTTCGATTCCCAGTCAGGGCACATGCCTAGGTTGCAGGCCAGTTCCCAGCAGGGGACACAAGAGAGGCAACCATACATTGATATTCTCTCCCTCTCTCCCTCTCCCCCTCTCTCTCTCTCTCCTTCCCTTCCCCTCTAAAGATAAATAAGTAAAATCTTTTAAAAAAAGCATTCCTCCTGTCATTTATAGGCAAGCTACTGCAGCAAGATGGTGAAGCCAATGAGAGAGCAAAGTGCTACCTAATATCACAGGTGATGTTAGCTTTATAAAAAAAGACACTTAGTTAAAGGGGCTTATCTAAGAAAAAGATGATCAAAAATATGAATGGTAAAATGACAATAAACTCACAACTATCAAAAACTGAACCTAAAGAAAATCAAAAACAAAAACTAAGTAAACATCTAGAACAGGAACAGAATCAGAGAAATGAACATCACATGGAGGGTTATTAGCAGGGAGGGGGAAGGGGGAGAATGGGGGGAATAAGAAGTATAAATGGTAGGTACAAAATAGATAGGGGGAGGTTAAGAATAGTATAGGAAATGGAGAAGCCAATGAATTTATATGTACGACCCATGAATATAAACTAAGTGGGGGAGAATGCTGGTGGGAGGTGGGTGCAGGGTGGAGGGAAATAAAAGGGAGGAAAAAATGGGACAACTGTAATGAATGAAAACAAGACATTTAAAAACGTAGGGAACTCCTCACACTCTTTGCAGAGGGTAACCTTTTAGATCAGGTTCCTTGGGAAGCAGATTCTAAGGAGAGCTGCATATAGAAATTTTATTGGAGAGTGCTCTCAGACTCAACTACCTGGGAAGTGAGGTAGGCAGGATTAGGCAGAGGGGAAAACTGAACTGAGATACCACAATCAATCATTCCCATGAAAAGCTCTGGAGCTGGATGGCCCTTCCATGTTGTCCCACCTTGCAGCAAACTGACCAGGCCTCCTGTATATCCAGCACTGACCAGTTACTGAATGAGAGCTGCTCTGGGGTAGGAGGGAGGTGACCTTGGGTGAGGCATCTTTCTTCCACTGAGTGCAATACCTAGAGAGTGACCTGTCAGCCACCAACACAGTACGAAGGACTGTGAGCAGTGCACTGCAGCACCCACTGAAGCAATCACACAGAGGACTGCAGGTGAGACTGGCAATGCCTTTAAAAGAGCTGGTAGACTCAAAGATGAGCTGTTCGTTTTTCTCATGAAATGAAATTAACTGATCCACGCGTGCTGGCCTGTGCTACACTGACAATTAGTGAACATGAGAATGTAATACACCAAAAAAAAAACCTTAATCTAAAAATAAATGTGAAAATGACTATTTCTTAAAAGATGTTTATGATACGGAGAGAGCTTTTTGAAAACAGAAATTTGAAAGTGTTTCCATTATTATATGCTGTTGTTTCAAAAATTATGTAGCCTATAAAAACTTTAATAAATGCACACTTAAGTAACCTAAGAAATTGTTTTAACTTGTTACAAGCTTTCAATAATTTCAGTGGATGTTAAACCTGTATGTTAAAGTTTTATAAGCAATAAACCTTTAACAGATGAAAATGTCCTAGTTATTTTTAACAAAAATATTTACATAATTTTTATTATCCTTGAAAGATGAGTAGTACAATTTGGAAAGCATAGTCAAAGGTATAGTTTTTCCATTTACATATATACTACTTTACATATTGTTGGAAGAACTTTTTCAGCTATGATGCCATTAAAACCAAGCATCTAAAACCTGAAAACACAGGTTTTAGAATTTCTACATAACAAAATGTTAAACCAAGTTTTTGAATTTGAATAAAGCATCTGATCTCATGGTGATGCAAAACCTAGAATTATGTACTTATCCAGAACCAGGATAATTCAGTGGCTCCAGGCGCCTAGGCTCCCCCAGTTTCCAAGCTGAAATGTTCCTTCTCCTCTTTCTAGGACTCAGCTCCTAGATTATGGCTGGTTACCCTCATTTATCACTTAGCACAGTGGCCTCCAACTCTGTATCTTCATCAGTTAAAAAAAACCAAGCAAGTACCTACATTTATGTGTTTATAAATTCCCACATGTTCTACTCTTCTGATAAATTATCTATATTATATACCATATACAAAATAGACATTTTAAACCTAACACAATTCTTGTCCAACATGCATAAATTATGAGGAAACATCAGGTAACTCCAAATGAAAAGAGAACCTGCAATGTGACATTTACTTGTCAAAAATGTCCAGCTTATAACAGACAAAGATTTAGAACTATTCCAAGTTGGAAGGACACTAAGTGTAATGCATGCTCCTGGCACTGAATCTTGGACCCATGAAGAAAGATTTGCAGAAAATAGGTAAACTTTGAGTGGAATTTATGTGTTAAATGGTAATGTTAGATAAATGTCAATTTCGTAATTTTGATTTTTGCATTGTAAATACACTCAAAATATTAAGAGGTTATAAGGCATCATATATACAACTTATTTGGAGCAGTTTAGGAAAAAAACAGACCCCACAGTAATATGTATGCATGTATATATGTATGTATGTAGAAAGAGAGAGAGAGACAAAGATTTAAAAATTGAAAAAATAGATAACGGTAACAACTGGAAAATCTGTATACAGAACTTTTGATCTTTTCAATACTTTTGTAAGTTTTCTATAAATTTGAAATTGTTTGAAAAGAAGTAACATTAAAAATTTGATATAGTCAAAACAACAAAAAGTCCTTTAAACAGATGAGACAAAAGAAAATACTAGTTTTCAAGTATTCCATTTACTCATAATAATGTATTGATTATATTAAAATATTAATAACATTTAACGTGAGAATATTAAAAGTTATAGATATTTGTCTTGTCCTCTTCTTTATAAAATTGTTTAAAGGAATACCTTCAGTGATCTCACTACTTTTTTTTGAACACTATACAAGTTTGCATGTCATCCTCACACAGGAGCTATGCTAATCTTCTCTATATCGCTCCAATTTTAGTATATGAGCCACTGAAGACAGTAGTGATGTTATTAACATTTTTTAAAATTTCCAGATTGTAAAGTGAATCCCTCTCTTAAAACATGAGACTTAATAATTTAAAACTATTTTTTTTATATTTAATATCTATTTATGATGGTTCAAAAAGGTTAAATTATTTTAAGATAATGTTTGTATGTTCTCATAAAATAAAACAGAATTGATTTTCTGTAAGACACTCAAAATCTTGTTCTAATTGTTTTTCACATTGCTGGTTCTCTCTCTTCTCCGTTAGTATCAAAATGGGGTGACTTTAAAGTATTCAATATTTGAAATATTATGTCAGAGGAAGTGAATAACAGTTTTAGCCGCAAAATTTTTTTCTTCCTTAGACCTTCTCCTTTACCCCCCCCTTAATTCGGATCCCCAAAGAATGATAAAATGATACATCAGAGTTACCATTTCGCAGCTCATTTCATATAATAATCCCCTGGGTCTCCTTCTTTCAGCTCTTCTGACCTTCCAAATGGGCTGACTCGCAAAAGGGAGAGACTTCCATCCAGAAATTTAGAAGGGTGGGAGAACGGTGCACTAATTCACTAACCATGAACATCACCCGGGAATTCCCATCCATGGATGCACAAGATCAAAGTTCCTTAGGGAATTCCTTCACAGATGTGGACCAACTATGAATCTTGAACACACTTTAAAAAGCCACTTTTGCTACAAATAGAAAAACCCCATAATTAACAAGACAAAGATTTTTGTCAATTTTTATAACAAAAATCTGGTGATACAAAAAGACAAAAAAGTAGGTTACAATGTTAACAAAGAACTTTGCCAGAATGTTGTGATCTTACAAGTATCCAGACATAGCTATGGGATATAACAGAACATAAAAAATTCAAACTTTGTATTCTAATAGCAAAGGGGCGGGGAAAGCTACAAAACCCATAGAACATTCCTTATGCTCGCCAATGTTCTCCAGCCTAGCACAAGCAGGAAAACACCTACAGCAGAACACAGTTGGGTTTCTTGACTTGCTGCAACAACAGAGAACACACGCATGTGGAAACATGGGGCATTTCACTGAGATGTATTAGAAGGGTCTTAGTATAGGATTTGGGATTGTGTGAGGTGATTTAGGGGAGAGTTCAAGAAAGCAGGGCTTTGCTCTGGATTGGATGTTATCAGGAAATGGAGTAATTCTATGATTGGGTAGCTGAATAATTCTTATCTAGAAGGTGAGAAGAATAGAGTGAGGCTAAAGCTGTCACTGGTAAAGAAGCATCTGTCATTCATATCAGCCAGAACATGAGGGCTATTTGGTTATTTTTATGGCTTGGTCATCATTGTCCACATCTGGCTGCAGACACAGCTGTCTGCCTACAATGCTCGAGTCATCACAGCTGGAACCAACTCATGCACCCATGTTCCTACATACAGTGCAGCGTTATCCATTGGTGCCTTCACCAGATAAATGAGCAGGGCCGGGTTGATCTGCACCAAGTTCACATTTCCTTTTTTCCTCCTCTGAGACAGTTCTGAGAAAAACTTCAGATTTTGCAAAAAGATGTCTGCTCCTTTTCCAAAAAACCCATGTATTGAAAAGTGTTTATAAATCCAAGTCTCAAAGTCTGCACTCAAGTACTGCTGTTGAGACATACTACACCTGTTTCCTAATTCATATAATCTTGGGAGATATAAACTTATATGTTTACATATATAATATACCTGATGCCATATTTTTTATAAACACTCCATCTGCTGTAATAATTGGTCCCTCTAAGTTGTTTCAGAAAATTAGTGCAATGCATTAAAATTGAGGAAATTCCATGGTCTCACCTAAAACTTTTATTTGAGAATTAAACTATTATTAAATTGTATCTAACTCTGAACTACAATTTAATTATACTCAGTGCTTCTTAAGCCTTCATAAAGCAATTTCACCATCCTTAAAGAAAAGTGCAAAGATGGCGTTGGTGAAACCAGGGTTATGAATTCTGACCTTACACTGACAGAAACAGTACCACTCCCTTCTCAGCACCCACACCAACCCCACTCCCAGTTGCTGTCTTGTCGCCCCACCCCCACCCCTCCCCACTCTCCTGTAAGCTGCTGCCCCTGGGGCTCCAGCCATCCCTCATCCCTGGGGGGCAAGGCCTCCCCACACCTTGCCCTCCCCCCTGAGGTCATCACAGATAGTAACTGTTTTTAGGCCTCTTTGGTGCCAAATCCTGAGGTTCTCTGATGACCTTGCTTCCCCATGGCTACAGATATGGAGGTGCAGGTTTGATACAGAGTGCGGACACAGCAATGGGCTGAAGCACTGCATACACAGAGGCCAGAATCTCCAGGAATGACCAGCCCCTCCCCATGCAGCCAGATAAACTTGGCTGTGGAGGAGGGCACATCCAGGTCATCGGCACAGACCAGTCGAAGGCCTTCTCCCTTCAGACAATCACATCACATTTAGGCTCACAACACTCAGTCCAGTTCCAGAGTCTCTCAACATCCACTTCATCTGCAAGTCTACCTTCTGCTGCTTTTCCTTCCCCTGCACTGGGCCAGGTCAGACCCAGTCATTCAGGCACAGGGGCAGCAAGGCTATACCAACCAGGTGCGGGCCTGCTGGCTCCAGCTCTTCACCCTTGGTCTGACCCAGGGTGTCCAGGTCATGGTTCTCTCTACTACCCTGATGGCCATTGTCAACCACTTACAGAACAGCTCCAGGAAGATAAACTTTCTGGCAACTGGATAAAGTAAGTCATGGAGCCTGTCTGGAAGCTGCAGGAGTTCTGTAACAGCAGGCAACGCTGTATACAGACAGCTAAGAGCATGCATACCTTAAAGCTATAGTTCTCTTTACACCAATCATCCAGGTTTGACCAGCACGAACCAGATTTTAGATATTGGAGTTGGATATTTCTATTTCAGAAAACCTACTCGGAAGACCTCTTATCCACCTCCTGGCACTCAGGCTACTGAGCTCCAACATAACAGAAGAGTTTTTTTACTGATCTCGGTGGCAATGTTTCCATCGGCAGCATAATCCCCTCTACCTTGAAGATGGAGAAGGCAGGTGTAATGACTAGATCGCTGGAGCCCGTCTATAGTGCACACCACACACCTGCCGAGGGGACAACTAAAAGACAAGTAGGATTCTTTCCTGCTGCAAGAAATGTTTTAATGCCTTTGATGAAGCAGATTTTGGAACATGGTTTTAATTCAGTTTATATTTAGAAAAGTTCAAAGGGCAAAAAGCAAAGTTTTATAAAGTCAGAAAGTTGTATTAAAGAAAAATTTTAAAAATACATGAAAAACAGACATTCCACAGTGAGTTTCGATTCATTAAAAAAACTTAGGATAGACACTTACAAATAATTTGCCATTAACATTCTATTTTATGTTCAACTTAAATTGTTTCCTAAGAAGTTTCACAGACAGACATTTTAAGAACACAGTAAAGGAAGTAGATAGATGACAGAATTCAAGCTAATATTCTCCTGACCTCTTCCAAAAAATAAAACCACAAATTATTATTGTGCCTTTTTGCCTTATATTTATTATAATAATTGCATTACTATGGTAGTGATGATTTTCCTCAATATATTCAAGAAAGGAGCTACTTACCTATTGATAACAGCCATCCTCTTACAAAAAAGATTAACACTTAGTAAAAATAAAACTGTTCAGACAAGATCTGATTTTTAAAGCTCAAAAGGAAGCTAATCTGTGCAATTATTCACTTATAATGTGTTAAGTATAATATTTTCTAATGCGTTAATACTTTTTGAAAAGTACTGGCCCACCTAAAATTATTTCTACTCACCTATTTTTCACTCGCCTACATTTCACTTACCTGCATTATGATTAATTTTAATTTGAAATCCAAATATAGATTGCACATTAGGTAACAGTGCTGTATCAATATAAAATGTTCTCATTTTGAACACTGTGCTGAGGCTGTGTATGAGAATATCCTTTTCCCCTAATGAAGGGGACCAAATGTTTTGCCTTTCGGAATATTGATTTTAAGTTTGTTATTAAGAAATGAAAGACTCAGAAAGAACCTAAGAGTTTCCTCTCTTTCCTGCCCAAGGTATTCAGACAGAAAAACCTGCTTCAGGAAGGAAATCTTAGGATGTTCGCCTTAGCCCAATTTGAATTAGATATGGAGTAGACCTGTTCCCAGGTGAAGACAGGAAAGTAGATCAGTCTCCAAGAGCAGGGTTAGTTAGACCTAAGTGGTCAACAGGGTGAGTGGCCGAAGACCAGGTGTCCTCAAACTGGTAACCTACTGCAGTGGTTCTAAGACCTAACTGTAGTAGAGTCACCTGGAAGCCTTTAACAATCCCTAGTCTAGGCTTCACTCCATCTGTCTACTCACGGAATCAAGATACCTAGGGGTGGTACTAAATAGAAATGGCTAAGGTCCCCCAGGTGATTCCAATGTGCACCTAGTTTGAGAACCACTGTCTTAGACAAGCAGCCTTGGCAACACTTGGACGCTGGTTAGAAATGCAGAATCTCAGGCTTACCCTCAAATCTACTGAATCAGAATCTGCACTTCAACAAGATCCCCAGGTGATTTCTATGCACATAAAGGTCTGCTAAATATCGGAGTCACCTGGAGAACTAATAAATAACGAGGCGAGGCCAAGGTTCAATGAGGTAAACCAAGACCTGTGCCTCTGTGTCTTTACCAAGTTTCCCAGCGAAAAAGTTTTAATATCTGACCATCCCACTGTCTCTCTAGTAAGGCAAAACTCACCTTCCCTCCATGCACATGTCCACCCTCCCAATCTGACAGTTCGCCAACCACTGTTAATAGGAATAATTCACTATTTAATGTTGGCAACTGGGGCAATTTAATAGTGTGATCTACGTCTAGAATTGACCATATGTTATCTTTATCATGACTCCATATTAAATTAAGACCAAAATCTGATGCTATTAATAAACATTGCATTTCTATTTGAGCAAAATAATATTAAAACACAAAAATTCTGGAAAATAATAAATTCTTGTTTTTCCTATTGTCACACATTGCACATGAAGCTGATTCATTGTATATGTAACCAGCCATGCTAATATAACAGCACTGCCATTGGAAATCTAAGAAGTAGTTAGTTTGGGGTTTTGCAAACCTGTGGGCATCTCTTAAGTGCTCTAGAAATCGTATTCTAGTTGTCACACCTCGTTTGCCATTCAGTTGTCAGCCCCTCTCTTACTCTGACGCACAGTGCCACCTTAAGGCAAAAATTGCCTTCTCTCAGTGCACATTTCCATTCTAGTCTTTCAGCAGTTGTGGGGCTAGGAAAAATTCTGTTTATTTGAAGCAAGTTGTTCACAAAAGAAATTGGAAAATAACATCAAATGCAATGAAGATTTCCAAGGAAAACTACAATGTAGATACTTGGGCATATTTTTACATAATAGAAATGAATGTAGAATAAATATGTTTCTAATCAAAATGTATAGTTGAGTGTGTATGATTCAGAAAGTTTTTTAAAAATGAAAAGAACAGCTATATCAGAGTTTCAATCTTTGTGTACTTACAATTAATTTCACTTAATAAAAATGATGTGAGAGGATATTGGAAGAAGAAAGCAACTGAAACTTCAGAAAATACTGTCTCTATCTCTCCCTGGTACTAGACTAATCAGTCATATAGCTGTGTAATAGGTAGTTAAATTAGGTGAGGTGAGGTGGTTAATGAGATGAGGCAAGAACATGTTGCAGGGGGAAAACACAAGAAATCACTTCAAGATACTGTAAGACTTTCAATAAATCACTTAACCTCCAAAACATATAATTCAAAAAAGATTGAACAAAGCCAACTTATTCCAACTTTAACATTCTTACTATTCCTTTAATGCTTATGACTGTTCTACTGATATATAAGTGCTCAGTAGTTCATTACATCAATGCATAACAAAATCTAACTTAGCAATAAAATAGCATAACATTGTGTTCTGTGTAAATAACAAAGCTTTAATAAAAATGACACATCTCTGGAATATGTGTGTCTCCTCCCCTACGGCATACCTATGACTGTCACAGAGTATAACACTAACTCAGAATCCTTCTCAACACAAAGTTCAGTCATTGCTTCTCTCATGTATGCATTCATTCATTCATGCATACAACAAATATTTATTTTGTGCCTCTTCTGGGATATAGTATAAAACAAAATAGACATAGCCCCTGTCCTCAAACGGCTTATGCATTTTAGGAAAGACAGACATTGAAACAAGAAAGTTCCGCATGAGAAATTGTGTCTTGAAAAATAAAACTTTTTTTGCTAGAGTTGATTTAGGAATTAAACCCTTCTTAAGCTCCAAGCTTAAGAAACTATGTGCCAGAATTTATGTAGTTCCCTATACAAGTTCTTCCATTCTCAGTAGCCATTCCTGTGAAAGAGAGGTTTCAAATGTTTATTATCCCTGAGCACATTGCTACCCTAGCAACATAGGAATTCTATTATAAAGACAAAAAGGAATATCAGGTAGGCAAGAGCAGTGTCTACTTTAGTGTTTAAAAATACATTTGTTCTGTGAATGAATAAAATCTTCATTAAAATCACTCCATCACTTTAATTTTCTAACTAGCAACATTCAGTTTCTAATTCTCACTCAGCAATATTCATTTCCTTATTATCTTAGGTCATTAGCTTTCTCATTATTAAATGATTGTTATACAATTTTCCATAGGTCTGGACCTTGTTTTCTCAACTAGATTAAGCCCTATGTATACCTTTTCCTCTTTATTCACAGGATACTATCAACGTGCTATGAATTAGTTCTCTTAATAAGTGTGTTTGTTCATTCAGGCTGCTATAACAAAATACCATATCTGGCTGACTTATAAACAACAGAAATTTATTTCTCACTGTTCTGGAGGCCTAGAATTCCAAGACTTACGGCATTAGCCAATTCACTGTTTAGTGAGAGCTTCCTGGTTCATAGATGGTGACTACTTGCTGTGTCCTCACATGGTGGAAGGGGCCAGAAAGTTCTGTGGGGTCTCTTTTACAAGAGCATTCATCCCACTAATAAGGACTCTGCCTCATGACCTAAGCACCTCTCCAAAGGCCCCATCTCTTAATAAAATCCCATTGGGCATTAGGATTTCAAAATGTGAATTTTGGGGAAAACAAACAGTCAAACCATAGCAATAAGTAATCCCCAATATTTGAAGAGAATAATATACTTTAGAAAAAAGATAAGGGGAATAACCACTTTCTAATGTGACAATTAATTACTACCTGTTTCAAATTGCTTCCACTATGGATTTTTAAAGTACACTAGTCCCCCTTAAGTGGGCAGGGGGTGGGAGACATGTTCTAAGACCCTCAGTGGGTGCCTGAAACCACAAATAGTACCAAACCCTGTATACTAATGTTTTTCTATACATGCATACCTTCAAGAGGTGGTATTGTAGATGAACTTCCAACCAGGTAGAACTATATGGTTTGAGTCATCAGGTATTTAATAAGAGGTATTTCTATGAAAACAAAAGAAAAAAGGTTAATAGCTGGAGCAAATTATAGTCTTAGTTTCTGAGTCTAAATTTTCTAGCTTTGAGTTCAAAACATCTTCAGGTGGTAGAATAAGGATGACAGTTCCGATCTACTAGATTTTCCAGCTTCGCAATTGGACTATCTGGTGATATCAGGGTGCTCTGGTGAATTCTCTGAGTGGTCTACTGAGGTAGGCATGAAGACGGCACATTTATGATCTGGTGTGGGGATGGCTCTGAAGTTTGTTTTGAATTGTCCCCATTTAGCTAGTTAGAGTGTGGGGAAAAAGGAAAGTTGGTTTTTAGTGATTCCAAGTCACTAAAATTGGGTGGGAGAAAGTTAGAAATGTTAGTTTGGAGATTTTCAGCCAGATATCAGGGGAAACTAGAAGAATTCAGGATCCAGTCCAGTTTGAAGGTACAGAACAAAACCTCAAAGACAATAAAAAGGACTAGAATCTGATAATAAGCGTACAATAGTTTTCTACTGAAAAACATTTTTTCTCCTAGTCACCCCATTTTTATCAAAGATATTCTAGTAACACTAATGTATTTGTAAAATATGTCTATTCTTGTTAAACGTGGCCTAGTTTTTAAAATACATATAACAAGAATAGTAACTTTATGCACATTTTTAGGTATTATATTTCAGTTAAACTTTTACTAATATGCAAGGGGTTTTACTGGCTCCATAAAGTCAACTTTAGTTTTTAAAAACTATCTGGTGATAAAGAATCTCAGATTAGATTTTAATAGTCTCTTTAGGCTAAAAAGCATGAAAGTTCAATGAGATTTCAAGTGAGTACAGTTCAAAGATAAAACCGTTAAGAATTTTAAGAAGGCTGCAGAGCATTAAACCAAGTGTGAAGCCCTTCTGAACACATTGCCCCAAGTAAGTCTATTATGGAAGCCACTTAGGGGGCATCCTGAACACTGTATAGCAATGAGGCAGCAAAAGGCAGCGATGGACACACACATTACATGCATCTCCTATACCGATGTGCATGCTCCACTGTCTCATCAGACTTCACTTACAAGTCATAAGTTCAAAGACAAATTATTGAGCCTTTCAAAAAGGCAAGAGCAGAGCACTAAAGCAAATGCAGGGCCTTTCTGAGAACAGGTCGCATGCCCATGAATCCAGCCCTGCTCTCACCTTCACTTTATACCCTCTAGCCTCAAGTGATTAAAAAACCTCTCTGCTCCTTCCTCCTTGATTCTTCTGCATATGATCCACACTGCCCAGGTGTAGGAAGCTGATGACACTTGGAGAACAAGTTGTTGGCTGGAAAAGGAAGTTCTAATCTCTTCCACTTAAACCAGGAAGGCTTGAGGTGAGGCTTAGACTAGGGTGAAGGGGTAAATGTTAGTTATCTTTTTTCAAATTTATTTTTATGTAAGTATAGTTGGTGATACAACCTTATATTAGCTGCATTAGTTTCAGGTGTACAATACAGTGATTCAACATTTTTATACCTTACAATGTGATTATCCCACTAATTAAATGTTAGTTATCTTTCAGAAAACAACTTTATAATAAATTGAATGCCTAAATTCAAAGCTCTTGTTTAGGTTTTATTTATCCATTGTTTTATTTTCCCAGTGACTATTTACCAGCTTCAAATTGCTAAACAGATGCTAAAGATCTAACTACGAACAGGAAGCTATAGTTCCTACGCTTTTGCAACTTGAATAAATAGGCAATGAGTGACAATTCCGTGTCACAAGAAATACCAAAGGGAGCGTGCCTGGCACTAAGGAAGCACAAAGCAGGCTATGAATGGAGCTTTGGGGACAGATAGGCTTTGGAAGAATTTAGCTGCGCAGTGACACCTGCAGCATGCATAAAAGTAAGTGGGGCTCAGGGGTAGGAAAGAAACTTCTTGACAAACAGAACAGCATGGGCAAAAGCAGGAAGAAGAATTACAAGTAAATGAAAGAAAGTTAAGAACAGGTGGAACCAGGAACCATGAGGCTCTTTAAGTACCAAACACCTAGGAGTTCTTAAATGCAGTGGGCAGCCATAATATAAGTTTCATAGTCAATCATATTTGCTTTGTCAAAATGCCACTCTATGAAGAACGTAAGGGAGTGGAGTCAGCAGTCAGAGTAGGTACCTGAGCAAGTCACAGAAAGGAAGTAGGCTGGATTAAGGGATAGTAAATAGTGAGGTTTGGATGTGAGAAATACTTAGAAAGTGGACTTGACAGGACTGGCTGGACTGGACGATGAAAGGCTAAAAGAGAATAAAACATTAATAAGAAAGATTCCCCAGACTTCAAGGTCGGGAACTGGATGGATGCTGGTGCCATTTCCTGAGGGTTAAAGAGCAAGAGGTCCCCAGGCAAGAGAAAGAACCTGGTGCTGAATATTTCAGATATCTGCCACTTCCCCAATTATATCCCGTTAATCCAAAATTTGCTCCCTACTGTTGCTCCCTAAAAGCTGCCTACGTGCTGCAGTTCGACTGCTTGGGCAGACAACCAACCAAGGAGATTCTTCTCACAAGAGGGAACCATAGAGCACAACCTAGAAGAGGAGATACGGCAACACTAAAGACACAGGAAGCTTCGGGACGCCTTAAAAGGCCAACCCCACAAAGGTCCGGCGCCACCCCTAAAGGCCAACAACTCAGAGCCGAAAAGTTCAGGCAGGTTGACGGAGCCTGACAACAGGCTCCGCCCTCCCGGGGAATGGGACTGCGGATGCCCGGATGTGGTTGCTGGACCGGAGTGCGTCACCCTTGGACGCCCGGAGGGGCGGGGCTCTGTCTGCGAGCGTGTTTACGCCGTCTCCTCACGTGACTGCCTTCCCGCCAGCCAATGGGTGAGCACGGATGCGGATTTCGAATGTGGCGGCGGTAGTCGGAGGTTGACGGGAGACGGTGCTTTAGACCTGGAGCTCCGGGAGCTCGGAGCGCTGTCCGCGGGACAGTTTTGCCTAACCTTGGAATGTGAGGGCGGAAGCAGCTGCGGCAGAAGTGGTGGCCAAGGTATGTTAGTGGGACGTACCTGCGGGAGGCGGGTCTCCTGGCCCTTTCCTACAACGCACCCACCCCCGCCCCCTGGCTTTCCCAAAGCCCCTCAGACAAAGAGGCGGCCTCAGGGTTTTCTGGTGCGGATCGGAGGGGTCGTGACAGTTTAGTAGCCAACACCTCAGTCTGTGGAGTCGGTCTGACCCGGTGTCTTTCTCTGCCCTGCTCCCCGACCCGCGCTTCCAAACGATCCAGTTTCCTTCTCTCTTTAATAAATGGAGAGCCGAACTTCTTGCCTTGTAGAATAGTGTGAAATAAGTGATGTGCAGATAAAGCATTTACAGTAGTTAAAAGGCAGGCTCAGCTTAAGGGCACTCAAACCGGCAGCGGTGTATTGCGCATCCCTTCGCTTTTGCTTGGTCGGTCGCCCTGGGGAAGCGGGCCTGACCAGTGCCCCTCCCGGGAGCCTCAGCGGCAGGAGTGAATGAAAGAACGTGACGGAGAGCAAACATTCTACGTCATTTTTTTTAACCCAGACCCCTTACCAGTACAGATCGAGACTGTCGTCTCGCACTGTAACCCGTTTTCGTTCGTGCTCTCTCTGCCACACCCCCCGTTAGTACCATCATCGGCCTCAACAGGAAAACACGATACGGCAATTTTTATGATACTGATTAAATTTAATAAGTTTTTTTTAAGATAACACTTGGTATTTAAATACCACAGCTCAACCAACTTGATTGGTTATTTAATCCGCATGGCTCTCAAACATCTCCAGTTGGAACTTCAAAAACGGCATTGTGATACATTGTCTTATACAACTCACTTAAGTGCTTTAAAAATAGCTGTGATTTCTCTGCTGGGAACATCCATGTATTGATGTTGGCAGAAAGGAAATGTTTAAGTGAGATCTATGATACCTAAATTTAAGACCCCAGACACTGCATAGAAGAAAACAAGGCCTGGAGAACATTCTCAAGAATATGTAAGGTTCAGGAATCTTTTGTCTAAGAGGAGATGACAGTACAGCCTTTGTAGTGGAAATTGTATGCGTAGATTGTTGTAGGAAACAATTTTTTGCAATATTAAGATCTGCGATCTAGGGTAAATGTTCATGAAAAGTAGTTTGACATACTTAGTAGCAGAATACTGAAGCCTATCTGATTTACCACATTGAAAGATTTAAGTTATATATTAATATACTCAATAGCATATTCCACTGTCAATGCATGTTTTGCTACTTTAACTGTGTTATAAAACAGTCATTATTTAATGTCTGATTTGCTATATTCACTATGCACTGTGAGTTAGCAGCCTTGAGCTTTAGAATAATTTTGAGAAAACTGACATGTTCCTGTGCCCCACTTCCTGCTGGTTCTAGCTCTATCGTTGTAATAATAGCCTATTAAAATTGTGTGTAGTGTTGCATAATTTAACTAAACCTCTGAAGATCACTTTGACTTTCTTGAGAACGTGTTCATATCTTTAATATTGGGTTAAAAAATTGTGGAAGAGAGAGAAGTAATCACATGATCTAATTTCATAAATTAATAATATAGAGAAAAACTGGAACATGAAGCCCAGACACATGATTGCCTCTGAACTAATGTGATAAGCCATATTAACATTAAGTGTTGGTCATAAACATTGCCCATAGGAAACATAAATAATAATAACATCAAAATACAATATTAAGCATTCCCATAGTGCCTGCTATATGGAAAGCCTCCCATGAGTATTTGTTGAAGAATAAATAAGAGGTATATTACAATCTTTGGGTTGGAAATCCATATTTATTAAAACCTTCCCTATAAGGTACCAAAAAGGATAATATTATGCCCAAAATATTAACAAGATTTAAAAGTTGCACAATCTAGGTTATTACCAGGTTAGCTACATACCTTGAGCTAATTCTTCAGTTACTAAGTCTCTATTTAATCATTTTTTATGAGCAGCTGTGTTTCCAAGTTTGTTTTATATCAGGTATGATATTTTAGAAAATTAAATATTGTTTTTTTTAATTCCTAGGCAGAAGATGGCCAAGGAAAAGAATCTCAAAAAGTCCTTTCAAGATAGTCTTGAAGACATAAAGAAACGGATGAAAGAGAAAAGGAATAAAAACTTGGCTGAGATTGGCAAACGAAAGTCTTTTATAGCTCCACCATGCCAAATAATCAGTAAGATTTTCTTGTTGTCCTTTTGCATCACTTTTTAAGTTTAGATTTAATAACTAATAAAAAATTTTGTCCTCTTCTAGCCAACACTTCTACACTGCTAAAAAACTACCAAGACAACAACAAAATGTTAGTCTTAGCTTTGGAAAATGAAAAATCCAGAGTGAGAGAAGCCCAAGACATCATCCTACAGCTGAGAAAAGAATGTTACTACCTCACATATCAGTTATATGCATTGAAAGAGAAACTTACTTCACAACAAACAGAAGAACCTGCTCAGGTATTTTCATTACAAGGGCTCAGTTTCTTAGGAAACAATGGTAAAGCTATGAATTAGTTTACATCAAGTATGTTATTTAATTACTGGTAACTGTTGATAAGTGCTATAAATCTTAGCTTTTCTATATAGTTTTGCTACATCCAGTGGGGTTTTATATGACCTACCTTAATTTAGGGGTGGGATGTATTTAAGTGCTTTTAGAGAATCATTTTTACCTATTAGTTGGCTAAATAAAGATTACACATCAATTCTCAAGTAAGAAATATCCTGAACACTTTTCTTTCCATGTTATTAATCTGATTCTGTTTGTGTCCAAAGTTATAGAGAAGAGCCGGCCACAATATAACAGACATGGAAAAAGCTTGGTTTAGGATATTCTTTTCTTTTTAAATATATTTTATTGATTATGCCATTACAGTTGTCCCATTTTCCCCCCTTCATTCCCCTCCACCCTGCACACCCTCTCCCACCCACATTCCCCCCCTCATTAGTTCATGTCCATGTGTCTTAAGTTCTTTAGCTTCTACATTTCCCATACTATTCTTGTCTTCCCCCTGTCTATTTTCTACCTACCATCTATGTTACTTATTCTATATACTTTTTCCCTCTCTCTCCTCCTCCCACTCCCCTGTTGCTAACCCTCCATGTGATCTCCATTTCTATGGTTTTGATCCTGTTCTAGTTGTTTGCTTAGTTTGTTTTTGTTTTTGTTTTAGTTGTGATTATTAATAATTGTGGGTTTGCCCTCATTTTACTATACATGTTTCTTACCTTCTTTTTCTTAGAGAAGTCCCTTTAACATTTCATAGAATAAGGGCTTGGTGATGATGAACTCCTTAAACTTGACCTTATCTGAGAAGCACTTTATCTGCCTTTCCATTCTAAATGAAAGCTTTGCTGGATAGAGCAGTCTTGGATGTAGGTACTTGCCTTTCATGACTTGGAATACTCCTTTCCAGCCCCTTCTTGCCTGCAAGGTCTCTTTTGAGAAATCAGCTGACAGTCTGATGGGAACTCCTTTGTAGGTAACCGTCCCCTTATCTCTTGCTGCTTCTAGAATTCGCTCCTTCATTTTAATCTTGGCTAATGTAACTATGATGTGCCTTGGTGTGTTTCTCATTGAGTCCACCTTCTTTGGGACTCTCTGAGCTTCCTGGACTTCCTGGAAGTCTATTTCCTTTGCCAGATTGGGGAAGTTCTCCTTTACTATTTGTTCAAATAAGTTTTCCACTTGTTGCTCTTCCTCTTCCCCTTCTGGTACTCCTATAATTCAGATGTTGGAACGTTTAAAGATGTCCTGGAGGTTCCTAAGCTTCTCCTCATTTTTT